>JAWRVF010001143.1:0-104222 GCA_036785485.1 Physcomitrellopsis africana
CCAGTAATTTGTCGAATGTCATTTCCAACACGTTTTAAATCATTTTTGGTAAAATTTCCTCTTTGAGCATAACTCATTGCACTTGTCCACAAAGAACTAGATTCTCCTGGAAGTACAAGATTTATACTTAAGCACTTGCCTCGATTTGCTTCTACCCAATATGTTGATGCTTCATTGCTTGAGTTTTTGAATGATTCTCTTGCAAGTGCCTTCATTCCTCCTTTACCAAAGTTTGTCTCCAATTTTTCTCCATTTTCCTTTAAATGTATCATACCATCTTTGAAAAAAATAACTCCTTTGCGTAGTACCTCTGTAAAATCTTCACACTCCCTTCTTGAATGATCCACGCTATCACACCACATGCACCTATGTATAATACCATCCATTTGTCCAAATTTTTGTCTTGTTGATACCTTTGATGATTGGCCCTTTTCTTCAAGTTTTGCAAATTTTATTTGCAATTCTCTCATCCCTCGTATGATTTCATCAATGTCCATTTCTTCTTTCTTTGATGTTGCCATTGAGGGTTGAATCATAGGTGTAGGATGGTTTGTAGGTAATTTTACCTTAGAAGCTTGCAATGGTCTTTGAATACCCACCCTATCTTTTCTCCTTTCTCTTTTTGCAAGTACTCCGATTGCTTCTTCCACTTCCTTCCAATTTGATGTCAGTCCTTCTTCTTCTTCTTTATCTTCAAGTAATATTTCCAACTTCTCTTGTAGCTCTCTATCAGCCGCTTGTAGAAAAAGCTCTACTTTGCTTGGATCTAGTAATAGCTTCTCTTTCTTTGATAGATGGGAATATTGCCTTTTAAACTCCCTTAATAATTCTGTCGCTTGAAGATCCTTCTTAGGCCTTTCAATCCATTCAAAAAATGTCCTTTTTGTAACCCGATCACTATCTTCAAAAAAGTATTCATCCTTTAATGCTTGAGAAAACCTTTCCCATGAATCTCTAGATTGTCCTATAATGGACTTCACATGACTTCTTATCTCCGGTATAATAGCCAGTTCAAATAATTGAACCATCTCCTTCTCAGAAACACGCTTCAATTCCATTTCTTTAACATAACATCTTAAATATTTTGTAATATTCTTCCCTTCAAATTAGTCAATCTTGTCCACAACTGCCTGTAATGCCTTATTTGCCATTCCTTCTTTGCGATCTTTCACCTGTTGTTGTTGCATGAATAAAGCAAATGCTTCAAACATGCTTGCACAGTTAGGATCAAAATACATACCTTGCCCTCCTTTGCTACCTCCACTTGCAACTCCACTAGAAGCTCCAATTGATGCACCATCCATAATTCCTCCTTCAACTCTCTTGCCTTCCTTCTCCATAAGTCAAATAAATCCAAAAAATTTCCAATAATCTTCCACTTCAAGCTTTTCACGTCGGATTTACCAAATTATATCGTAATACGTGCTATTCTGCTCGAGAATGCTCCGGGCACCTAGCTGTGGAAGACAAAAAGGAAATACACAACAACAAGATCCTAACAACTCTAATAGAATCCTACATAACTTCTATTAAATCTTAACAATATTAATCAAACCTTGATTCAATCTTAAAGCAATTACAAAAGAAGAATAAATGAATCATATATTAATCATAATAAAAAATAATATATAAAATACTAAATTTAGAAAATACTAAAATAGAATCTTAAAACCCTAAGTCATATCTTATTCAAACCTTAGGTCAAATCCCAATCAAAACCTAAATCAAACCTTAAATCAAATCCTAGTCAAAACCTAAGTCAAATCCTAAGTCAAACCCTAAGTCAAATCCTGGTCAAACTCTAGTCAAATCCTAAATCAAACCCTAAATTAAACCCTAAGTCAAACCCTAGTCAAACCCTAAATCAAACCCTAAATCAAACCCTGGTCAAACCCTAGTCAAAACCCTAAATCCTAAACCAAACCCTAAACAAATCCTAAATCCTAAACCAAATCCTAAATAAACCCTAAATCAAACCCTAAAAAAACCCTAAACAAATCCTAAACCCTAAACCAAACTCTAAATAAACCCTAAACCCTAAACCAAATCCTAAACCAAACTCTAAACCAATTCAAATCAACCCTAGGGAAAATTAGAACCTCAATATCTGTTGATTAGACCGTTGATCTTACTTAAAACTTTGTATGCTCTTCAACCTCTTAGTCAAAAACAAGCACAATAAACTTGAAGGAAATCGAACTTACCAAATAGAAGAAAAATTCCAAAACCTTCTCAGGTATTGGTCGGCCTCCTTCTCCAACCTTGATGCTGATCTTCCAGTGCTGATTTCTCCCTTCTTCACCAATCAATCAATTTCAAATCACTCATGTATATAGGAAAACAAGTCTTTTATCTACAAAAATAAAAATTACTCCAATCCAATTAGCAGATTGCTCAAGATCTTAAAAACCTTAACTGACCCTCAAAACTTAAATTCCGAGACCTTGACCTACTTAAATCTCAATTACATACAACTACACCATTAGATTCAGTTCAAATTCATAGCACACATTAACAACAACAATATCCAAAAATCCACAAATTTCTAGCCATAGATCTGCTGCAAAGCTTCTAGAATTGCCTAAACTATCAACCCTATTTTATTTCACAAAATCTCAAGTAACCAAAATAAACCCTGACTTTGCAAAGCTATTATAAAGTCGGTTTCTATCCAAATCACTCAAAGCCAACTCCTATGCAAAACCCTTCAAGTTCCCTCTCTAACCTCAATCTCCGATCTGCAAAAAAACTTTCCATTCGCCGTCGGCACGCGGTTCTGTGCCCTAAGGTCTGGTTTCGACCCAGGTTCTTAACTAGCCCTCTCCGGGTATCAACTCTTGTAATTTTGAGGTAAATTTCTCTAAAACCTACTCTTAACTCCTTACTAAACATGCCTATACCAATTATCTTTCTAATCTACTTTGTTTTATCATATTTATGGCTATACAAAGTAAGTAGAATTCCTTTTTATAAAAGGCAGCATTAGCACCTTTTAATTTTTACTACCTCCTTGTCTATTATCTATTTTTTTAAGATAATTTTCTCTAATATTTTCATTTGAGCTCTTCTATAATATAATCACTCCTTCCCTCTTTCACCTAGTGGTCGTATTACTACACGACATCCACCCCCCCTGAACCTGTGCATCCTCCGGCATGCGCCAAGTTTGTTATTGTCTTGATATAAAATTTTCTTCATCTTGGTCAAATTCTTGATCTTTAATTTGCTCTTCTTCTTCTGTTTCAATACCCCTCAATAGATTTTGTTCTTCATCAAAATGTATATATATTCTCTTTTGTCTGAATAACTTCACTCGCTTGCCTTCTATAGGTGTCTTCAATTGTGTCCCATCAAGTTCCCGTAATACATATGTTCCATTGTCATAGACTTCTATCACAACATATGGTCCAAACCAATGCTTAGAAAATTTTCGTAATGTACTATGTTGGTTATCCAATCTATTATCATATACTAATACCCAATCACCTTCTTCTATCTTCTTAGGCCGTAGTCGATGCGTTTTATCAAACCTTTCTTTATTCCTTTTCCTTGCTTCTTTCAACCTTCCTATTGCCACTTCAATGTCTTCAGGTCTTCTTTCCAATTGTTGAATACGTAATGCTAAGAGATCCTCTCTGTTAAGATCATCCTTCCAAGGTAATATTCTCCATGTAGGTACTGTTTCTTCTATTGGCATAATTGGCTTTTGTCCATACATTAATTCCGAAGGCATATAACCGGTCACTGTACTATGAGTTGTACGATCTGCCCATAATGCAAATGGTAGTAGTTTTGGCCATTGATGTACTTTGCCATTGCATGCTTTTACTAATGCCTTAACAATAGGTGAATGCCCATGCTCACTCTTCCCATTACCTTCTGGATTATATGCTGTTGTTAAAGAAAGTTTGATTCCCATTCTATCAAAGAGTTCTTTTGCTTCTTTTGCATCCAATTCACCTCTATCTGCCGTGATTTTTCCAATACAACCATAGTGACAAATAATGTCTTCTAAAAGAAATCGACATACCCTTTCAGTACTCTTTGTTCTTAATGCTGGTCCTTCAACCATATTTGATAAATCTTCACGTGCAAGTACCAAATATTTCATTTGTCCAAGTCCCATAGGCATTGCTACTAAATCTACTACCCACTTATAATGTAGTGCTAGAGGATAAGTTGGATGTAATTCATCTCGATGTCGAATATTAGAATAGAATTGACAAATTTTACATGATCCTATAAAATCAATCACATCTTTATATATATCTTTCCACTAATATTTTTCCTTCAATTTAGTAAAAGTTGTCCATATTCCTCTATGCCCTGCCCACAAACTCTCATGAAACTCCTTGATAATCTTTTGTTGAGCTTCCAAATCACATATCACTCATTGTGGTACTTCTCCTCTTCTCTTTGGATGCTTCCATAAATATCCATCACTTAAAAAATATCCATAGGCTTTCTTACGAATTTTCTTAAATTTTTGATCTGTCCAATCTTCTTGTCGCTTTACAGTACTTAGGTACTTTCCAATATCTTCCTATTCACCTTCATATGAGTCTCTTAAAAATAATTCCAATGGTACAGTCAAATATGCACCTTCTTCTTTTGATAATGCATTAGTATAAAAATTTGCACCCACATCATCTTCCATATCAATCATGTCTTCTTCATCATAATACCTTGCCCTGGATAACATATCTGCAACTGAATTATCCCTTCCTGTAATGTGTTTAAATTCTGGATTCAAAGATTTGATATATGCTATCCACCTCAATATAGCAATATCAGGAGTTGAACAACTTGTAATCATGCCTAGTAAAGGCAAACAATCTATTTCTACAACTACCGATGCACCAATCAAATATTCCTTTTCATTTTTCATGGCAGTTATTACATTCCATAATTCTCTTTTAATTTGTGCATATGCTCTTTGTCTAATATTCAAAACCTTTGCTCCAAACCGTACTACATATCTATTCCCTTGTTCATCATCTTGTCCAATTGCCCAACCTATTCCAATTGGACTTGCATCAACTGTTAATATTATCGGTCTTCTACATTCATAATTCACTTTCTTCAAAGTTGGAGGTGAAGAAAGAAATTCTTTCAATTTTTCCATAGTTTTTCTTTGTTCATCTTTCTATTGAAACCTTTTATTCTTCCTTAACAATTCATATAATGGATCTGCCACATGTGCAAAATGAGGTATCCATATATGATAGAAAATGCACGCTCCTAAAAATCTTCTCACTTCTATAGTATTTTCACATTCTTTCATCTTTTTAATAATATCAATCTTTTCAATATTCGGCTTATGTCCATATGATCCACATATGTGTCCAACAACTAGTATTTCATTTATCCCAAACATAGACTTTGTACTTGATAAGGTCAAGTGTACCTCTTCTAACCGTGATAAAATCTTTTCACAATCACTAATATGATCTGCAACAAATCTTCTACAACCTTTCTGATCCAATGTCTCATCTTTTTCTTCTTCTGCACATCCTTTAATTGGAACATCATCTAAGAATGGCATAGTCTTTTCTGGTATAAATTCCCTCAATACTTTGTTCATTCCATTCATCATATGAGCTACTGAATTAGTAGCCCCTTGAGGCAATGTACACATTCTTACCAAACCCAATGGAGTCTTCATAGTAGTTAAATCTCTACTTTGTAATACCAATTGAAATTGATCATATCCTGAGTAAAGATCACCTATTGAATAGATTGCTCTTCCTGCAAATGCCTCTGCAAATTCATTCACAATTGGACTTGAACCCATATTTCTAATGGTTACTTTATTTACAGGTTGCATATCTTGTATAAATCTCATTGTTCCATTTTTCTTTGGTACTGTAAACCATCGATTTGAATAAGGCGCTATAGATGGTTCTAAAATCCCCATTTCAATCTTTTCATTGAATAAGTTTATCAACTTAGATAAATGTGCTCTTGGTACTGGAATTGGTCGTAAATTCCATGGTTCATGAGGAATAGTAAAAATAACCATAGGTGCTACAATATTTGGATCAACACATCTAATTTCATGTGCTTCAAATGCAAAAGCCTTTCCATGTCGTGAAAGCATATTTCTAAAGCATTTTTCTTCACATATTGTCAAAAATCCTTCACATCCAACCCTTAATCCATCTAGTGTAGTATCCATAAATTTATGCCCTATCTTCTTAGGATCTCTCAAATTTGGTTGTGTAGATGCTCTTCTCACCTTCTCTTCACAATGTGATGGTAGTGGCAAAGCCACTGATTTAACCTTTTTTGCCACTGATTTATACTTAGTTTCAACACATACCTTTTGGCGACTTAAATTTTTCATAAAGTTTTGAATTTCATCATAAAATTCTTTAGAACATACATTAATAATTTTATTACTTTCTTGTAATCCATATTGTAATAAATACTTTAATTCTCCCATAGTATCCGCAAATCCAACTTCTTCAAATGATCCTGATATAAATTCATCCTCAACCAATTCTCCATTTTCTTTCAAAGTTTTTTCCATATTTTTAACATAACGTTTATCTATTCTTTTCATCCCTTCAATAGTTTTAAAAGATAATACACCATCTTGGTTCAATCCAACAAGTCCAGTAGGTAATGCCATCTTTGTTAAATTCAGCGGGAATATGTCTTCTTTTAACCCATTGCAATTCCGCTTTACAATGGTATGCGGTAAAAACCCTCAAGCTCTTCAAAGTTCTCATTTGATAATGGCTTTTCTCTCAACTTATCACGATTTCTTTCATGATCAGCACAAACGGTTAAAAATTGAACTGCTTTCATTCCATCTTGGCTTCTTATTCTTGCATAGGCTGAACCATCATCCATAACCTTTGTTTCTATTCTTGTGGTAGTAATAAATGGTTGTCCCAATATAATTGGATATGTAGACATATCTTGTACAAAAAAATGTTGTTCATGAATGACATCTCCTATCATCACCTTTATATTTGGACAAGCTCCATACAATTCTTCCTTTGAATTATTTGCTGATCTTATCATCCATCCATGTTTAATATCAATTGGCCATTTTTCCTTTCTATATAATTCCTTTGATATCAAGTTGATCTCAGAACCATGATCAATTAGTGCTACAATCGGCTCTTCTAATTCTCCTAATTTTACTAAAGTTTCCGTTGTAGCTCTTGCCCAAAGACTTCGAGAATAATGACTAGAAGCTTGAGTACTATCTTCTTTATCCATAAACTTGACTCGTGAAACATCTCCAACCAATTGCATTTCAATTTCTTCCTCTTCATCGCTTCCCATGGCTTTTGTATCTTGTATATTTGATGTTATAGTATTACCAATAGATTGTCTTTTTCTTTTTATTGTATCAATAATAACTTCATGAAATTCTCTTTTTGCAATTCCTAAAATCTCACCAATTGTAAACTCAACCTTTCCATTTAAAATCCGCTCCTCCAATACCCTTTTCAAATTGGTAGCAGCTTCAATATCTGATTGTAATTTATAAGTAGGGGCCTTTCCCTTCTCTTTTATAAAATCTCTTTTCTTTGTAGGAATATTCTCTATTGTCTCATCATATATAGGATTTTTGTGTTGTCGTGCTTTTTCTCCTCTTGTAATCCTTTTTGATGGCCCTTCATTATTTTCATCTCTTCTTCTTTTTTCTTCTATTAATGCATCATGTTGATTCCTTGCAATATGAGCATGTACCGATAATCCATCTACAGGATCATTCCATCCAGTAATTTGTCGAATGTCATTTCTAACACGTTTTAAATCATTTTTGGTAAAATTTCCTCTTTCAGCATAACTCATTGCACTTGTCCACAAAGAACTAGATTCTCCTAGAAGTTCAAGATTTATGCTTAAGCACTTGCCTCGATTTGCTTCTACCCAATATGTTGATGCTTCATTGCTTGAGATTTTGAATGATTCTCTTGCAAGTGCCTTCATTCCTCCTTTACCAAAGTTTGTCTCCAATTTTTCTCCATTTTCCTTTAAATGTATCATACCATCTTTGAAAAAAATAACTCCTTTGCGTAGTACCTCTGTAAAATCTTCACACTCCCTTCTTGAATGATCCACGCTATCACACCACATGCACCTATGTATAATACCATCCATTTGTCCAAATTTTTGTCTTGTTGATACCTTTGATGATTGGCCCTTTTCTTCAAGTTTTGCAAATTTTATTTGCAATTCTCTCATCCCTCGTATGATTTCATCAATGTCCATTTCTTCTTTCTTTGATGTTGCCATTGAGGGTTGAATCATAGGTGTAGGATGGTTTGTAGGTAATTTTACCTTAGAAGCTTGCAATGGTCTTTGAATACCCACCCTATCTTTTCTCCTTTCTCTTTTTGCAAGTACTCCGATTGCTTCTTCCACTTCCTTCCAATTTGATGTCAGTCCTTCTTCTTCTTCTTTATCTTCAAGTAATATTTTCAACTTCTCCTGTAGCTCTCTATCAGTCGCTTGTAGAAAAAGCTCTACTTTGCTTGGATCTAGTAATAGCTTCTCTTTCTTTGATAGATGGGAATATTGCCTTTTAAACTCCCTTAATAATTCTGTCGCTTGAAGATCCTTCTTAGGCCTTTCAATCCATTCAAAAAATGTCCTTTTTGTAACCCGATCACTATCTTCAAAAAAGTATTCATCCTTTAATGCTTGAGAAAACCTTTCCCATGAATCTCTAGATTGTCCTATAATGGACTTCACATGACTTCTTATCTCCGGTATAATAGCCAGTTCAAATAATTGAACCATCTCCTTCTCAGAAACACGCTTCAATTCCATTTCTTTAACATAACATCTTAAATATTTTGTAATATTCTTCCCTTCAAATTAGTCAATCTTGTCCACAACTGCCTGTAATGCCTTATTTGCCATTCCTTCTTTGCGATCTTTCACCTGTTGTTGTTGCATGAATAAAGCAAATGCTTCAAACATGCTTGCACAGTTAGGATCAAAATACATACCTTGCCCTCCTTTGCTACCTCCACTTGCAACTCCACTAGAAGCTCCAATTGATGCACCATCCATAATTCCTTCTTCAACTCTCTTGCCTTCCTTCTCCATAAGTCAAATAAATCCAAAAAATTTCCAATAATCTTCCACTTCAAGCTTTTCACGTCGGATTTACCAAATTATATCGTAATACGTGCTATTCTGCTCGAGAATGCTCCGGGCACCTAGCTGTGGAAGACAAAAAGGAAATACACAACAACAAGATCCTAACAACTCTAATAGAATCCTAAACAATTTCTATTAAATCTTAACAATATTAATCAAACCTTGATTCAATCTTAAAGCAATTACAAAAGAAGAATAAATGAATCATATATTAATCATAATAAAAAATAATATATAAAATACTAAATTTAGAAAATACTAAAATAGAATCTTAAAACCCTAAGTCATATCTTATTCAAACCTTAGGTCAAATCCCAATCAAAACCTAAATCAAACCTTAAATCAAATCCTAGTCAAAACCTAAGTCAAATCCTAAGTCAAACCCTAAGTCAAATCCTGGTCAAACTCTAGTCAAATCCTAAATCAAACCCTAAATTAAACCCTAAGTCAAACCCTAGTCAAACCCTAAATCAAACCCTAAATCAAACCCTGGTCAAACCCTAGTCAAAACCCTAAATCCTAAACCAAACCCTAAACAAATCCTAAATCCTAAACCAAATCCTAAATAAACCCTAAATCAAACCCTAAAAAAACCCTAAACAAATCCTAAACCCTAAACCAAACTCTAAATAAACCCTAAACCCTAAACCAAATCCTAAACCAAACTCTAAACCAATTCAAATCAACCCTAGGGAAAATTAGAACCTCAATATCTGTTGATTAGACCATTGATCTTACTTAAAACTTTGTATACACTTTAATCTCTTAGTCAAAAACAAGCACAACAAATTTGAAGGAAATCGAACTTACCAAATGGAAGAAAAACCCCAAAAACTTCTCAGGTGTTGGTCGGCCTCCTTCTCCAACCTTGATGCTGATCTTCCAGTGCTGATTTCTCCCTTCTTCACCATTCAATCAGTCTCAAATCACTTGTGTATATAGGAAAACAAGTCTATTATCCACACAAACAAAAATTATTCCAATCTAACTAACAAATTGCTCAAGATCTTAAAAACCTTAATTGACCCTCAAAACTTAATTTCCGAGACCTTGACCCACTTAAACCTCAATTACATACAATTAAACCATTAGATTTAGTTCAAAAGTATAGCACACATTAACAACAACAATACCCAAAAACCCACATATTTTCAGCTATAGATCTATTGCAAAGCTTCTGAAATTGCCTAAACTATCAACCCTATTTTATTTCATAAAATGTCAAGTAGCCAAAATAAACCCTGACTTTGCAAAGCTATTACAAAGTCGTTTTCTCTCCAAATCACTTAAAATCAACTCCTATATAAAACCCTTCAAGTTCACTCCCTAATCCCAATCTCCGATCTGCAAAAAGACTCTCCATTCGCCGTCGGCACGCGGTTTTGTGCCCTAGGGTCTGGTTTCGACCCAGGTTCTTAACTAGCCCTCTCCGGGTATCAACTCTTGTAATTTTGAGGTAAATTTCTCTAAAACCTACTCTTAACTCCTTACTAAACATGCCTATACCAATTATCTTTCTAATCTACTTTGTTTTATCATATTTATGGCTATACAAAGTAAGTAGAATTCCTTTTTATAAAAGGCAGCATTAGCACCTTTTAATTTTTACTACCTCCTTGTCTATTATCTATTTTTTTAAGATAATTTTCTCTAATATTTTCATTTGAGCTCTTCTATAATATAATCACTCCTTCCCTCTTTCACCTAGTGGTCGTATTACTACACGACACTGTACTCCTCATTTTATAGTTGTGTCGTTTCTTCGGATAATGTTGAGCAATGTGCTTAGGTTCTCCATAATATAAACATAATCCTCCTTGACAACGCCGAATCTTTTCTTGTTCAGTAAGAAGTTTAAAACATATTGCATCAATTTACATGTCTTCTACTTTCAAATGTACATTTTGTGAGGATGTTGATGTTGTTGTTGAATAATAACATTGAGGCTCTCTTATATGACTCTTGGATTGAAACTCAAAAAATCAATTGTAAAATTTTACAGTAAAATCAATTGCTTAACTCAATATTTGAAGATCAGGTAAGTTGAGCATTAATTTTTTTACCTCATATTGTAATCCGTAGAGAAATTGGCTAATGAGTGCAATATCATCCCACTTGATATCAGTTGCTAGTTGTCAAAATTGTGAAGCATATAACGACATTGATCAATTGCTTTGTTATAGGATACAAATCTTGTTGGTTGGAACACGGATTGCATCATGTTCTCCATACATAGATCAAATTTTCCTAAAAATGCCTCCAAATTATCCAATATTGGATCACGTCATTCAAGAAAAGATGAAAACCATGATAAAGCAAAATCCAAAAGTAACATTCTAATAAACCTAACTTGAGATCCTTGCATAAGATAACTCTGAGGTTGAAGTTCAATCATCAATTGTACCTGATTGACAAATCCTCAAAATTTAGATCTTGTGCCATCAAACTTCTTAGGCAAACTAATTTTTGATTTTCTAATGTTTGAATAGTGCTCCATTATAAGTGAGGTACTATGGTTTGGTGTAGATATTGACGTAGCTCCAACCATCTCTATGTCTTCACTTCCTGCTAATCTTGTTACTCTTTGTAGTGGTAAACTGAGTTGATGCATTGCAAGCATTAGCTCTTTCATTTGTTCTTACATTTGTGCCATTGCACTCTTCATTTCTGCAAGCTCTGCCATGATAATATAATAGGAAGGAAGGTGTCTACTCTCACTTCAAGAAATATAGAATAACACACTCAAAAAAAAAAATTGTAGAAACAATATCAATTTAGAAGTGGGTACTCCACAACTTCTAAAATTACTTATGTCTTATGAAGAGAAAGGGATAATCTATTCTTAATCAAGAAAAAACAAAGCTTTGATTTTGTATGTATATTCTTGTCAATCTATCAAAAACAAGAATTCAATGAAAGCAAATAAACATATGAAACTTCTATTAAGAAGTATAATAAAATAAAAGTAAGGAAGTATGTATATAAAAAGAAATTAAAATGGCTATTGCCACAAGACAAGAAAACTATAGACTCTTGAATCTGGACTAGAAGCAAGAAAGGAATTGACAAGAGTAAAGAAGGCTTCACTCTTGTCTCTATAAATACTATCTAACTAAGAGCTATGTGGCAGTATTCTATAGGACCTCCTACACGTGTCTAATTTACAAGACACGTGTCAAACTTGCACGATAAGTTTTCCACATGTGCGCCACGTACTTGGCTTATTCCACAAGCTATCAACATGTGTGACACATGGCTAGCTTGTTCTACAAGCTATCAATATGTGCGCCATGTGGCTAGCTTGTTAACCAAGTTTTTAACCTACCAATGACCTATAGACATGTATAAAGGTGATTCCACATCTATGAATTTTTTAAGAAGATTCTCTATGAGATATTATTAAATCAATTCATTTTATCTATTTTTATTGGATTATATTAAATAAATAATTATTGGATTAAATTTTATGTTCGTGATATCAATCCATTAGATTATTAATATAATAAGTACTAGCAAGAAAAAATTACATTGCAAAGGTATATATGCATATAAAAATCATATAATAATAATATAAAAATGAAGTAAACTACTATAAATTTAAGATATCAATCTAGTCAACAAATAATAAATAAATAAATATTACAAAATAAAAAAAATAAAAAAATTGCAACAATGATAATGAAAGAATATTTAGGTATATCAAAATTATAATTAGAAATTAGAATCAATATGCAAGAGTGTCAAAATAGGAGTGCCATATTATTCAAAGAATTATATTATAGTAGTGTATAAGAGAATATCATAGTAAAAGAATTATTAGAGTATAATATTAATATAATAAAATTAATTGACTCAATAATTATTTCCTTATATTAGACTTAAAATCATACATATTAGATAATCCTATATTTTTTTTTAAATAATATAATTATTAATTATATTTTAATATTTTTTAATTTTATTTAATATAAGAATCATGTTCTTTATTATTATATATTTTACATAAGTCAAATTTTATAGACATAAGATTAATTTCAATAATTATCTATTTAATATGGATAGATAGAAGTAAATAAAATTAGGTTAATTTGATAATATCTTATAGAACTTTCTTTAGAAAACTTTATAGCTCTGAATAAACGATGTTCCGGGCGATGAGGGATGATTCATGGGTTAGAAACTTGGCCAACAAATTAGCTGTAACATATTGATGAAACACATGGAGCAAGGATTAAATCATTAAACATATAGAAAACTTGTCTTATATAAAGTTTGATATATCTTAATAAGTGACATGTGTGTTTGGAGGTTGTATCAAATGGGATGTAATTTTATTAATGTATTTCGGATTCGTCATGTTCTCATTATGTCGATCAAAAGAATATTCTTAAAAATATCTCTCCACATACGCTAAGACATTCTTTTGCGACGACTTGCATTTACGTTACAATGTGTAAAATAAATATCTTATATCTATTGTTAATACATGTGTGAGTGCTAGAGGTTATTTTAGAAGATATTATAAGGAGAGGATTTATTATAGCCACTTAGTTAGTGAATTAAGATGGCTATTTGTTTTGTTCCTACCTTATTTATATCCTAGAATAGAATCTTTTGTAATTAGAAGAAAGATTAAGGTTGTTTTACCATTCTTGTTGACTTTTGAGGTAGAATGGATCTTGTGAGGGATAAGAAAGAAGAACATGGGGTGAATAAGGCCCATGCAATAGGATTTGGATGCCCATGTGGACGTCTCATAGTCTAATATGGTAAACTGAGTTGATGCATTGCAAGCATTAGCTCTTTCATTTGTTCTTGCATTTGTGCCATTGCACTCTTCATTTCTGCAAGCTCTGCCATGATAATATAATAGGAAGGAAGGTGTCTACTCTCACTTCAAGAAATATAGAATAACACACTCAAAAAAAAAAAATTATAGAAATAATATCAATTTAGAAGTGGGTACTCCACAACTTCTAAAATTACTTATGTCTTATCAAGAGAAAGGAATAATCCACTCTTAATCAAAAAAAGACAAAGCTTTGATATTATATGTGTATTCTTATCAATCTATCAAGAATATGAACTAAAAATAGATGTATGATCTAATAAAAATTATATCAAAGAAAAGCCACAAAATAGGAATAAGAAAGTATGTATATTCAAAAAAAAACTGGAATGGCTTAGCAAAGACTAGAAACATGAAGACTCTTGAAACTAGACTAGGATCAGGAAAGGAGTTGACAAGAATGAAGAAGGCTTCACTCTTGCTTCTATAAATAGTATCTAACTAAAATATCATGCGGGGTGATACATAGGGACTGTTTTACATGCAATTTGTAAAGACCGTGTCGAACTTGCCTGACAAGTTTATACATATGCATACGTCATAACTGACTCTCGCTTCATGTGACATATAAATAGCTTGTTTACTGGCTACCAGCGTCTTGCCATGTAAATACTAGCTTGGTCAGATTCCCAACCTCTAAGATCAACCTTATGAACGTAACATAAAGATGATTTGCATTTTGAACTTTTAAAAGCACCTGTCAGGATATTATCAAATCAACTTATTTTCTGCTACTTTTCGTGGTTTATATTGTTTGAATATTATTTGGAAATTAGAAAATCTTGTGTCCGTGACAATAAGTCACCTTGTTCATTGTTTGTATTGAACTTGCTTGTTTCATTTTTCTCCTTCTTTTTGTCCTTTTCCTACCATTCTTTTGGTAATGGTGTATCACTAGAACGAACAAAAGAATATATCTTTTCTGGATTTGTCTCTTCAGAAGCTTCTTTGTTCTTTGGAGACTTTCTCTTGCTTATATGCTCAGTAATATCTTCTTCACAAATAGCTCTACCCCTCTTTTCTTCAATCACAGTATCATTTAAGTCCTCACTTTATTGGTTTCCATTTAAAATTGCTTTGATGCTTATGGTATCAAGTGAATCATCCCATTTTCATGATAGCTTCAGCTCCCTTAATCATGACTTCTGTAGTTGGTGAGGAAACAGCCTTAACAGCTTTTTGCTCAATTATAATAGAATATGACTTTGTTTCCCTTTCATATATAAAACCATTCTTGCATGTTTGCTCTTCTACCAGCTTATTTATACTACCTTTTCCAAAGTTGGTTCTCAAAGGTTCATCAATATCTGTTAGCCTTATTCTGTCTTCTTTAAAATATATAATACCTTCTTTGATTGCAGTCTTACAAGTATCACATTCACTTCACTTGTGGTTTAGACTGTCACACCATATACATTTCTCCACAAATTCTTTCAAGCCTTCTCATGTATTAGATGAATTTACCATTTGAAAGCTCTTCAATTTAGTCATTTTTACGTTTAGATCTCATATACCCTTGATTAATTCCTCAAGAGTGTCATCCTTGATAGTCTTAATCATTTTTTGAGGTAGCATTGGATTTTTAGATGTAAGTATTGATTCCAATCTTAATAAATAATCCCGAGTCTAGATCCTCTATTATTTAGCTACAAGTCCTACCAATTTTTTTACTAGCCTCCAATTATTTATAAATCCACTCTCAGTTGTTCTATCTGCCAGATGAAAGAACAGCTTGTCCTCCAAGTATTCATCAACTATTTACAAGAATAGCTCACTTTTTCTGGTTTCCATTGGCTCTTTCTCATGCCTTGATAATTGACCAAATTTTGTTTGAAATTCCCTGATTAATTCATTTGGAGCCATTTGATTCTCTAGCCTTTGTTCAATCTATTCTAAAAATGATCTTTTGATCATCCTCTCTGAGTCTTCTTCAAAAAACTCATTGTTTAATAATTCCTCAAATTTATTCCATAATATAATCCCTTCATGCAGTTCATGTATCTCTCTCTAATTTCTAGTATCAGTGCTAAAGCAAAGGTGGTAATCATTTTTACCTCTGAAATTTGATGTATCTCCATTTCACATCTGTATATCTTCAAAAATTTGGTGATATTTCTTCCTTCAAACCTCTCAATCTTGTCCACTATTGCTTGTAAGGCTTTTGTGGTGCTCTTGTCATCTTCTTGAGTCCGTTGCCTCTCATCCATAAATTGAGCAAATGCTTGAAATAGATCATAGGTACCTACTCCCCGTGGTAATCCAAACCCAAGATTTTGATTCCTCATCTTGGCTTGTTGAGTAATTAATGCCTCAAGGCTCTCTTAGTGGAAGCACCAATAATGTCATTGTAGAGAGAATTTGCCTCAAGAAAGTGTTGGGCTTTTGGTTGTAAGTAAATATTCAACCAAGATCCAAAATAATAAAATCCTCAAAAAAATTTAAAAGCCTTTATTTTAGGGCTATTACATCCAATACATAAGTCTTATTCCACAAAAACACTCAAAATATAACAAAATACTCTAAACCCTCATTCATCCGTAGCACGGGAATTTTTTCTAAATTTCATCAACCTATAACTCTTAATCTAACTATTCAAATTTACTAAAATTTTACATGAAGTATTGATGTGCTCTTAAAAACTAGCACAACAAGTTTTAATTATTGATTGTTTATTGATCTTTAGATATTGTAAAAATCCTAACAGTAGTTTGAAACCCTTGTATACAAATATCCATGTACTAAATTCTTCATATTTCACAAATCCAATATTTAAAACTCTATGAAACTTTGATTTATAGCTTTTTAGTGCAAAGATTCACTTTTTTAGAAATTTTTAGATAAAAATTCATCAAGAAACTCAAGATATGGCAAAATCCTTCACTATGAACAAAATGGCCTACTTACTACCTTGGAATTTGATTTGCTATCTTTAGCTCCCAAAATCTTTTTTTTAGAATTCCAAATATAGTAATTCTTCCTCATCAAATGTAGATCTTGAAACCCTCTCTCAAACCGCACCTCTTGATCTCCAAAAGCTTTTGTACAACTCTTCCAATCCTCAAAAGTATGACAGTAGGTACAATTTGCACACCTTAACTTCAAGCGACTACTTCTCTCTCATAAAAACTCCAAATCTCTCAATTTTTATACCAAAATTGTAGCCCAAAAAATAAGCTTTCTAATTCTAGTCTCTAATTTTCAAATGGCCTCCTTGAATTTTCCAAAATCCTTATTAAGGTCACGGGCAGTCTCCTTAAAGTCCATAGGATATGATATTCGACCAATAGGGATGAAGTTTTCCATTCCTTGCCTTCATCCGACCATGCCTTGATTTCATCCCTTCCAATTAGCCTCCTACTAGCTTAAATTTTCATCCTTAGGCTCCCACCTTTTCTCAAGGCTTCATACTAAACATTTAGGTTATATATAATTTAAATTCCATAATCAAACTAAGTAAAAATCTAAAATAAAGTTTCTTATATTAACTTCCTTTAATTTACTTACTAATCATTTTAACACATATCTAAATCTATAAACATATTATATATTTTGAATAGATTTTACATGCTGTAAGCAATTATAATACGATAACATGTCACTACTCGAGCCGTATAAGACAGTGGATATACAAGGAAGAAGACAAATGCCACCGCCTCCTATAGAGGTAGACAACGATGAAGAACTCAAGGTTGAAGAGATTTTAGATTCAAGGCGGTGTCAAAATCAACTGGAATATCTTGTGCATTGGTGCGGATATGATATTAGTGAACGCACATGGGAGCCATCCAAGAATCTAGCAAATGCATCAATAAATGTCAATGCATTTTATCAAAAATATTCATCAAAATGAAGATAAAAAGTCAAGAAAATTTTTACTATAAAACAAAGCAGGTTCTATAGAGGTTTCATCTTACCTTGTATCATTGTTTGTTATTTCTTTAGATTTGTTTGTGCTAAAGAGATAGAAGATCAATAAGCAACGAATTCAGCTCAGGAGCCATCATTTGTTGATGTACTGGATGAGACATTACGACTATCACAACCTTCAAGATGACAAAATAGAGATGAAGATCTTCAAGAACGATATGTCCTTCCTCGGATTGATGGCGAAATACAACGTGTTTGGTATCACGACCTTGGAAGAGACTCTGGATATTTGATGATATTTTTAGAAGTAGGAACTATTCTTGATAGTATTCCTAATGTTTTCTTTGAAGGGAGTTATGAAGGCCTCAACAATGATCAAATAATAGGGTGGTCCTTTCGCCTTGGTATGAGATATTATCGATGGCTTAAAGGACCTATCAACTACCTTCAAAGGAAACAAAGATCAGAGTATGTGACAAGCACAATCCGACATATCCTAGACTTCTTCAACATGTAATCACCGCTCCTCATGGAACTTGTCCATAGAAGGGGGGGGATAATGTCACAGATATAAGATTTACTCCAATAATTACCTAATTAATATAAACCAATAGAAGTACGTAAAATAAATTGATTAGATAATATTTGATAGAGAATTTTCCTAGAAGCTTCATAGATGCGAAATCACCTTTATACATGTCTATAAGTAATTGGTAGATTAAAAACTTAGACAATAAGCTAACCACATGGCGCACATGTTGGTAGCTTGTAAAATAAGCTAGCCATGTGTCACACATGTTGATAGCTTGCGAAACAAGTCAAGTACGTGGCGCACATGTGGAAAACTTGTCGTGCAAGTTTGACACGTGTCTTGCAAATTAGACATGTGCAGGATGTCCTATAGAATACCGTCACATAGTTCTTACTTAGATAGTATTTATAGAGGCAAGAGTGAAGCCTTTTTCACTCTTGTCAATTCCTTTCTTGCTTCTAGTCTAGATTCAAGAGTCTATAGTTTTCTTATCTTGTGGCAATAGCCATTCTAGTTTCTTTTTATATACATCCTGACTTCTACTTTGTTATTCTTCTTAATAGAAGTTTCATATGTTTATTTGCTTTCATCGAGTTCTTGTCCTTATCAATTGTTCATTAGTGTTAATTCCAAATTGTATACATTCTCTTTTGTAATTGTTTACTTGATTTTTTACATTGTAGTTTTAATTCGCATACACAAACTTTCTTGATTGCTTACAATTCTAATACTTGATTGCATACATCTTAATTATAGTTTGTTTTTTTTTGTTATTATGGTTATTTATACTGCCTTCAAGTTGTAATTTTTTCTTTTTATTGCTGTTCTCATTTATATCTCACATGCTTGATTATTTATACTCCAATTCTATCACAATATTAATTTGATATTCTATAAATCTTAATTCAATTTGTTATATTTCATATTGTGTATAATTAAATAACTAATTATATTGTGTTAATTATATCTTATTTTTTCAAATCACACAAGCATCTATTTGCTCTTATATATACATATTAAAAAAACATACATATTAAAAAAACAAACACATTACACTTTGATTCCTCTCATTTATTTATTATTCTTTGTACTCAATTAAAATTACTACTACCATACTTTTATTATAGGTTCAAATTTCAATAAGTATTTGAATTATTATACATATGTAATATTTTGTTATTGACATTTATCAATACCTTAGTTGTGATATCCTAAAATATTTGTGTGTTGTCTTAATTATAATTTCATAAAATATTATTATTGATAAAAAATTTATATCTTAATTTTTATTCTTAAAATATTTTAATTGATACTTTTTAGATATATTTTAAAGAATGACTTTTATACTATAATTTTTTATAGAAAATATTTTGAATCTTTTCTTACATTGTTGCTTTAACAACAAATACTTTTTTACAATCAAATCATATTAAGCCTAAAATTTTAAAAAATAATACCACTTGATATTTGAATTATATACCATTGCTTTAATACTTTGTATAATAAAGTAATTTATGATATAATATTATTTAAGATATTAATAGTCAATAGATATTATTTATTATTATTTTATCATGCTTCTAAAATCAATTATGTGTTGATAATAATATACAAAGTAATTTTTGAAAAACTCATTAAAATGTCCTCTTAATGTAATCTATGCGGGAATTTTGACACCTTATATACCAACTAAACTATCTCAATTTTAGAGGATTTTGGGATCAAATTTTGGATTCTAACCTCCAAATATACACATTCTAATTAATAATCAATACATAAATTGTATCAAAGTGTTTTTTTAATTAAATCTACAAACTTCACTCTTAAATACAATTAATTCTTTCTATCATTTTTTCTCAAATTAATTTGACCTTTGGAATCTCTTTCTATTTAACAAGCTACAATTTAACTATTTAGAAAGAGATTTTCCTCCTCTTCTTTTCCAAAATGTAAGCACTAACAATATAATTTGATGTAAATTCCGTTTTTGTAAGTAACACATCATAGTCCACTTTGACTTCATTGACTTCCCAATTAGAAAAAATCTTCTATCATCGCCTGCTCCTCATTTGCTTTCAGATTAACATTGGTGTCTCATTTTCTTGAGAGTCAGTGTGCAAAAGTGTCTACTCCCCACCGCACGCAGGGAGGTCCAACGCTATTTCATCCAGCACAAGAAGTCACGGCGAAACCCTAATCAGACCCTGAAACATTGTTGCCAAATCCATGAGTCAAAATCGAATCAGAGAAGAGCCGCTCTGATTGAGACGATTGCAAAATTGCAATTGTAACACGATCTCTCACTTATGCAAACTCTGTATATGGCTACATGCCCCTTCAATCATGCGGCGCCGCCTGAGTGACCACCACGCTCCAAACCGAATGAGAATCCAATCTTGCTGAGGCGTGACATTGTTTTATCATTCAGGTTCTCTTTCCTATCGGGAAAATAGGATGCAGGAATACTTAATTCTGCAGATTAGCTGTAACCGAGTAAAAAATAGTACAAGTTCGAGGAACGTGCTTCGTGGAGAAAGCTCGGAAAAGCGCCAGAATTCCACCCACAATAAGTGCTCTGGATGGAGCAGTGAATAGAGCGATGATGCGTCGGAAACACATGGAATCACTCCATTGGCCTGTAAGGCCTCACATGCGGCTGATCATCCTGGGTGCTGTCTAGATGGTTGTGCACACTGTCAACCATTCGTGCCTGCGCTGTCATTCCAGAACCCGTCTCAACCAACGCTTTATTGAAGCCGAGTTTTTTGGGAGGTGCTGCGAAAGTTTACTGGAGTCTCAATTTGCACTTCTGTCGGAGAGGATGTTGTGCACTTTTGCCAGCGTTTTGGTTTATCCGCGCATTGACGTCGCGGATGAGGTGTTGGGGGCTGTGGGCCATCTGTTTCCTTGTTGACTGCAGCGAAGAATGCTTGGTGTAGGCTATTAGGTGGTTTCTTCTCAGCGCCTCTTTCGCGTCACCTGTGTGCGTGGTCTTGCTTCCATGTGCGTTGAGCAATTCAGGCGGGGCTAATTCGCATGCTGGCATTTGCTTTTTCTTTACGCTTTTTTCGGAATCTGACAATTGCATCGGAATGCAGTCCTCTTTGCCAATCTTCGCCACCATCTTGGTCGTCTTAACCAAGGAAGTCAGTTTCTTTTCTTCCCCCTTCTCGCTGTGCACTCGGACGGGTGTAGACCTTTCCACATGCCGGCATCTTCGAAGGGATCAGCAGGTCTCAGTCTTGGGATATAAAGGTATTTGTCAAACGTTTATTATTTTCTGCGTGTCGGAAAGTTAGAGGCATCACGTTATAACACTATGTCGCGCCGATGTCTAACCGACTCTGTTAGGTCTGGCTTTCTGTAATTTAATCTGAGGTTTTGCAAGAAAGTGGAATTCTGACGCTACGAAAGGGCCCGGGGCATAGGTTTGTGCAAGGTCTAAGAGCAGGCGTGGATATGGCGATGATGAAAGCGATCTGTAAGTAGCAAGGCTCGTTTCTCTTCTATTGCGTACATACTCACCGCTAGGTCCTGCATACAGACTGAGTACACAAGAGAGAGGGGTTTTGTCGCTTTGGGTGACTGGGAGTTCCGTAATGCATGCATTATCAACTAATCTTCTGCCCACGCGATCTATGTGATGGCTTCGCATTAGCAGTCTGTTTGAGTTGTCCCTCTACCTCTGTAGGCGATCTAGTTCCTTCCGCTCCCATGTTTTTGCTTACTATACACTTCGACCTGGTATGTCCATCTTCAATGCTCAGCCTTAACTCGATATGGTACTCATTATTGGATTTCACTGTTCCAGAAGCTTCTCAGATCACCATGTCCAAATCCAGACAGTTCCATCTCTTTCCGAACCTTGACACGTTAGCCGCGTTTTCAATCAGCCAAATGAGTTTACGGGAAGGCAGTCAGTCATGATCGGAACTTATTTCGCGTATGGAAAGTAATGTTTCAAAATGTGCATTATTGCGTGACCTGCTGCGGCTCACAAGAACTCCGAGCCCTAAAAGTGTGGAATATTTACATCTCTTTAGGCGTTCAATTGTACCGGTACTTTTGCCTTCAAATTGCTTTATTACACTGGGAGTCGTACGCTGCCCTTTGTGGCATCCTTCGCACAGTAGTATTTGCGTAGCTACTGGGGGTTGGACGTTTAAGTCGGGACAAGGGCAGGATCACAGCTAATCTTGTTAACCCACCACGTGGAGACTTCAGTTGTATTTCCCGTCAGCGTATTTATTTTTCTGAGATTCTCTTGTTTGAGCCTAATGGCGCTTAGTTACGTGTATCCCATGCTGACGAAGGTCGTGTTGCTTCAAGTCTTCAAGTTTATGATTCTTATAACTTCGCCGCACTGTCCATCTTCGTTATCGAGTACTTCGTATTATACAAAAGATGCTTGTTCCAAAATCAATAGATTTAGGATCATAATTTTTCTCAATCTTTGCACTATCGGATCGGTTTCGGAATACCTCTAATAATTAATCCTTGTAATCAAGTGTCTTATTAGGACCATCTCCTGGTGCATAACTGATGTATCCACATGGTCGAAATTGCAGCAATTAATTCAGGTAGACGGAGATGAGGTAGGGGACCGAGTTTCAATCACGTTCATGGGTGCCTCCATTGCTTGTTATGGCAGGTATGTAGCTTCTCTCTGTTTCATCTTAGATAGCTTTTGAGCTTTACTTAACCCGGATGCTTCCTTTCTCCGTATGCTGCACTTATAGGGCTGCCCAAACTTCCTGAAGAATTCTGTTCAATACTACTAACGAAATCGTGCAGGTTTCACCAATGCTAGCATTTCTGCACATCCGTCGCCAGGAATATGGACAAATCACGTTGCGAATGCGGCAGTAAATGCAACTGCTGAACTATGCTCGAACCATATAATATTCAAAGCAGAGCCTTCATGGTGGCTATCAGCTCGCGCAGTTGTTTACGGCTTATGTCTTCTGTACTGCTTCGTGGGCTTGGCAACTATCACCAACCTCTTCATGCAGGCAGGGAGCCCTGTGTACTTACGTCAAATTCTCATGCTATTTAATGCAGTCGTTGTAGATGATGCTACAGTGGATTAATTTTCCTTCGTAGGCGGGACTGTATTAAAACTTGTTGATTTTGTAAGTTGTATTGAATGCAAGGCTTTTGTGTCTACGTTCAGGCAATGGGAACAATTGCACAACAAACTCGGAAGATTTTTCGTCAGAACGACGAATCAGGAGCTGAAGAAGTAGTGCAATTGAGGGTATGGAATCCAGTGATTGCAGATATCACTCTCTTAGCACTGGGAACTAGTGCTCCTCAAATATCGCTTTCTATTATTGATGCTATCCAACAGATTGGGCAGAAGACTAATGCAGGTGCCCATCTTATAATCTGGGTCTCATTGCTTTGTTAGTTCGTGGATTACCGGGGAATTTCCACATTCTTTTCCACTACGACATTTTCCCATTGAATATGTGAATTGAATAAACTAGGAATTTTTTGATAGGAGGCGTAGATACAACCTTTGTGGTGATCATTAGCTGAAAATCAAAATATTGCCTTGCAGGCTTAGGTCCGGAAACTATTGTTGGCTCTGCAGCATTCAACCTCTACCCAATTTTGGCCGTATGCGTTCTTGTCCCAAAAGCTGGATCTGTGAAACGCATTCAGAATGTTGGAGTTTGGATTGTAGAACTTTCTTGGTCGATCTGGGCCTACGTCTGGCTTGCAATTATCCTGCAGGTGACCTTGTAAGAGGCAAATCATTGGTTAATTCAAGTTGTTTCTCTATGACAATCAGCGGTTGTGGGTTGTTTGTTTTAAGTGAGGGCTTCAGGGTTTCGGAAGCAGAAAAATGGATTTGAGAAACACAACTTGGAATTTTCAGATTCATGACCGTTTTATGCATCAAGAAATTGTAGTATATGTACTTTACCTGTTTTTTTGTCTTCTGATTAGTTTGTGGATCAATTTATTCAGGTTTCTTCTCCCAACGTGGTGGAGCCATGGGAGGCAGTGTGCACAGTTCTGCAGTTCCCCATTCTTATGACCCATGCCTACATACAAGACAAAGGCTGGGGAAACTTTTGCGGGCCTCTTTGGCCAAGCATGCATGTTTCATGGAGTTCCTTGAAGGACTCTTCCCTGCCAGTTCACAATGGGACTGTACACGATCAGTCCGCTGCTTACTCCTCCAGTCCAGGGTAAGTTTCTGCCTACTTGTGTGATCATGAGAGTTGGAGAACTGTTTATTCTGTGCTTATGTTCTGGTCTCAATTTGGCTGTATTAGCACCTTTGATCGTTTGAAACGATCATGCTCACACATAATCCAGCATGCACGTATGGCTTCAGAGTCCACTTGGAGCAGCATAAATCTGAATGGGAGCTAGTAGACTTGCAGTATCAACCTAAGCAAGAAATTAGGAACGGGGTCACATGTGATGATCATCCGATCAAGCCGATTGAATGGCAGCAGGTCGCAGTTGCAGTTGACAGAAATGGTGAGCATTGGTTCGTAATGTGAAAACTATGTTATCTGCTTTCGATTTCGCTCATGGTTGATTCTGCAGTATTCAGCGTTGGTCTGTTTTCCTCTCAAATCCTAATTTTTAAGTTACTTAAGTGCTTTGATGATGGTGTTCAGAAGACGAGAATGATCCAGGGAGCAATCAAGAGTTGCTTGAGCTGCCATTAACCAACGAAGTATACGAGCGAACCTCCATGTGGACTTATGTTTATTCTACCTGGAAGAAGCAATTTCTTGACGTCATTGTTGTAAGTCTCACCAACTTGGTGATGGAAGCCACTAAACTAGTTTTTGTATTTGTAGAACACATGAGGTGCGTCTTTGATTGAGCTGATTTAAGTCACAAATGGCATTGCAAAATGATGCAGTTCCAGGGGCAAGTGGACGACAATGGGAAGAAACTGTCGCTGACAGCTGTCGAGTTTATCGGTCATTTGATCACTCTACCGTGGCGTTTTCTCTTTGCTTTTCTTCCACCTCCTTCTCTATTACAGGGATGGCCGGCTTTCTTGTGTGCACTGGCACACATTACAGTCATTGCCTGTTTCCTGATCAAACTGACTAATCTATTTGGTTGCGTCACAGGTTAATTTTAACTAAGCCGAGTCACCTTCCCTTAAACACTCCGTCCGTTTGTTCACTACGTGAATTTAATTAGCGTTAGTATGTGTTGGAAGACTAATGAGCAATTTGATCCAAAAAGGATTGACAATAGTTTTTCCTTCCGTTCTGTCGAGGAGAACCTAATCTAATAGCTAATTTCATGGTAACAGGTATCTCAAAATATACTCTGGC
Source organism: Physcomitrellopsis africana (assembly GCA_036785485.1). Lineage (NCBI taxonomy): Eukaryota > Viridiplantae > Streptophyta > Bryopsida > Funariales > Funariaceae > Physcomitrellopsis > Physcomitrellopsis africana. The sequence goes on from JAWRVF010001143.1 coordinate 25,700, forward strand.
CTTGACGGTCCTGGCAGCCGGTACTTCCTTGCCTGATCTAATAGCAAGCAAAATCGCTGCCGAGAATCAACCAACGGCAGATTCAGCCATAGCTAACATCAATGCAAGGTGTACATCATACTTCTTCGCCCGGGTGCTTTTCTCAAAACTTATTATTCTCCTTCTCATGCTTGAAGTGGATCCATACGCATATTCTTACGCTGCTCGTAACATCAATAAACAGTCTCTTGAAGTCTTACCACATTCTACTGGTGGTTGATTCGCAGCAACTGCATCAACGTGTACGTGGGCATCGGCATTCCATGGCTGGTGCAATCTTTCTATAATTGGATTCATTTGAAAGAGGAGTTTCGAGTGCCCTCTGCCGGCCTGGGCTTCGCACTAATGCTTTTCTATGTAACTTTTGCTGCCTGCCTAGTCGTTATCATCGCACGGAGATTCCTTTTCGGAGGAGAGCTGGGAGGACCTCGGAAGTGGGCATGGGTTTCTTCCTTCTGCTTCCTGTCTCTGTGGCTCATTTTTGTAATCTTCTCATGTCTTCGAAACTACCATCATCTGTAGGCCATCACTCGGGCTAGGAAGGATAGCTGTCGAGAACATTCAACCAGAGACAGTTCTGATGCGGGTTGTTCTGCGTGGCACCTCAAAACATGTGTGTGTCCAGGTAGCAGCGCTCTTGCTTCACAAAGTCTGAATGGCAGTCTCTGTTAGTGAAAAATGCATGTGTACAAATTGTACCCAGCATTGGTTACTTCCACTTTCATGCTCCATAACTCCTGATATTAGCAACAAGTATGATCGCATGAAAGGCCTTGCCTACACAAGTGCTATTGTCTCAAGACAAACCATTTGTTTCGGCGTGTCTCCATTTATTCATTCATTCATTCATTCATTTATTTATTTACATGCTTTCTAGGGTGAAGTTGTGCTGTTGAGCACAAAAATAGGTTATACAAAATTTAGTTCATCTCCTGGGTTGTCAACATTACTATGAACTTTATGTGAACGTATTACCTGATTTTAATATGCGATTTCTATGTGATGTTCAAAAGTATCTTGTGTGAATTCGATGTGAACTTTAGAAATATCTTCTGTGAGTGTATGTAAATTCCAATTAGTACTCTCTTTTTTTGCAAATATCTTGTGTAAGTCAACCTTTTTCTACTTAAGAAACATTTTTTGTTATCAAAATTGACGTTACAGAACAAATATATTGGATAAACAACTTACATAGAATAAAATACTGATAAATCTGAAAAAATCAATAAGAATTGATATTAATCATCTTGTAGCCAACTACAATATCTAATACTTAATGACTATTCAGAGATATGGTTTTTGTTGGTGGTTATACAATTTCCTTTAAACATGACTTGATGGTTGCATTCAAATATTAAAAATATTTTAAATTTGAAATTACAATAAAACTATTTATGTATTTTTTGTGCGATTAATATTTTTAGAATTCTTTAATATGTTAATTTTAAAAAATAATCATAAATTTTTAAAAAATATTTATTTATTTTAAAATTAAATATTTGATTAAATATTTATTAAATTGTATTGATTTTTAAATATATTATAATTTATCTAAGGTTCAATGATTAAATGTTTTAGAAAATAAAATAAAGATTACATTTTGCTCAAAAGACTTACATTGTATTGCATATATTATATTTGGAAGGGCTTATGACATCATATGTCAAAAAAAAACTTAAAAATGATGCCTAAGACTTGTGGTGCCTTGGTGGATTGGAGTTCAATAAGAAATAGTTTGCACTCTTTCAAATTTAAAATTATTAAGAATCAATTTGATTAAAAGTATCAAATAAGACATAAATTACTAAAAAGTAGTGATTACAAGAAGCAAGTTGCTAATATCTCTTAAATATATGAAAATTTTAGAAGGGCATAAATTTCTTTGATTTAAGTGAATATGTCATTAGTATCTACATAGTGTATAGTACTTGTAGAATCTTTCTTTGCACAAAAAATTATTGCAAAAGATTTATTATCAAATAAAAACAAAAAAATAAAAGAATAAAAATTTAAAAATTTAATATAAAAATAAATAATTATATTTTTTGTTATATTAAAATTAGAAGAGATAGAAGATATAAATGAAATAATAATAATAATTATTATTATATATATATATATATATATATATATATACACACACTTCAAGAGAGAAAGAGAGAGAAAATAGGAAAAAAAACAAACAAATAAAGGAAAAAAAAGTTGTAGGTAATATAATAAATAAAAAGAAATAATAATAATTATAAATAAATAAATAAAAATATTATGAGTAATAAATAAATAAATAAATAAAAAGAAATAATAATTATAAGAAATATAATAAATAAAGAGAAAATATAATTGTAGCCAATTATCTCTCAACATATTATAAATTTTAAGAAATATTTTTTGTAGGCAATTATCTCTCAACAAAAAAATATATTTCTTAATTTTTTTTTTAATATTTTTAGTTTTATTATAAAAATAATTTCATACTTTTGAAAAAAATTACATACAAGAAAATCTTATTTAAGTACTTTTAAAATCTTATAAATAGTCTTCTACTTTAATAAAGGCAAGATTTTCAAACATCAACATGATGCTTCAATCTTCTATTTAGAAAACACTTTGAAGAAGTTCTAAGTATTAATTTCATTGAGATTCAAGATTAATGAGATTCCATTAGTATATTGTTAGTGTAGATGATAAATTCATAAAAGTTGCCTTTTGGAGTATAATAGAGGTTGCACACATGAAATACAAAGTACAAGAGCCTCAAGGATTTATAAATTCTTTAGATATAATCTTATCATTTCCAAGTATGTGGCTTTTATTAATCAAGCCATTAAGAGCTTCAATTATAGCTTTATATACACTATGCTATCCTACCACAATTGTAACCAATTTATATATAATACATCATTGTAGCTTTGTGATATATGACTTAAATTGCTATTATTATAGATATATCTTGAAGGGTCTTTATACCTAGAAGCCCACTTTAAAAGGCCATGATTCAAAAGTTTTAGTAAGGTCCTTTGCTTGGTATAAAAAAAAAAAAAAAAAAAAAAAAAACTCTCCTTTAAAAGCCTTAGCTTTAGTATAGAGTATAAAGTGAGTTGATACCATGAAATGAATCAAATCATTTTTATTATTAGAAATCTAAATACATCAAGTCATACCTTGATTCTAACAGTTAGAAGTAGTATTAAAAAGTTGATTTCTTATTTTTTTTCATTGTTACTTTTAGAAATTTCTAACAATGCTTATTCAATTTTGCTAAAAACCTTCTCATAAGATCTCATGAGCCCAATATAAATTCCAAGATGTACTTTTTTATAAATACCCGTTAGTTGCAATATTTATTTAAAAGAAAACTAGTACCACCTTTACCAGACTCCATCAGAGAGTATTCTACCAAAATTGTATCAGGACAACACCCATGTCAGCTTTCCATTGTGTGCCTCTCACAAATTGTTCAGATCGAATCATTCTAGTACTCAATTCCACCTTTCTTTACTTTTAGTGAAGATGAATGCAGGCGTACAGCTTTGACCCCACTATACCTCCAACAGCGCTTCACTCATCTATTTTCGAAGCACTTCAAACAACCCGTGTTGCATTTTCATCAAATATTCTTGAATGCTCTACGGTCAGCAGCAAAAGATTTTCGTGACCTACCAACAACGTGCAATTGATTTTCGTCATCAATCGTCATGTGGTGTTCAGCAATTATGCCACCTCCAGCCACCCACGGCTGCAGGAAAAATCACAGTTTCAAATTCTAGCTTGAAACATAAAACATCGATGGTTCACAATTGCTTCCTGGCAACTTTAATTGTTTCAACGATTCCAGTGAACAGCATACCACATACAAAGGTGAATACAACAAGTTCACTTGGGATATCACCAGAGCACAAAGTATGCTTGTAATTCTTCATTGGCCGCTAAATTAGACATCAACTTAAAGAGAGGTTCAAACAATCTTCTAAAATCTTCGCAATCCAGAAAGAGATCCTGACCGACTGTTGGAAAACGACGCCATTTACAAAGAATCTAACTCGCCTAAGGTGCATTGGAGTACCCCAATTGTGAACCCCTCGCTATTCATAAAAAATATTTGACATCGTAGTGGGTAACCTGCTCTTGCAACTCGAAATACTGAAATATGAGCATCACCATCGACCATGTACGAGTCTAAATCTTAAGCATCTTCTTAAACTCTTTGCCAGGAGAATCGCTCGTTCTTCACGACATGTGACCATTTAGCTAGCAGGGGTCGAAGGTGTTGAGGCCGGGGCCGTAGATGACGCAGCTTTAGCCTCCGATTGCGCCAACTTTAATGCAGTAATCTGGGACACATCCGGAGCCTGGAAGATTCTGGCTCGTCGAATTATATCCTGAACTATCCAATGCTTACGCTTGCTCAAAGGCCGGGAAGATTGCAATCTCACCTGCGAGTCCAATAAAACCCGAAACAATATCTCAAAATCTACTGCTCCAATAAACACCGAACCGAAACATCGTCCTCTGCTTCAAACCCTAATTATCCAAAACCCACGGAAACATCACTTCCGAAAAAAGGGAAGGACCCGTAATCACACCTCATCGCCAATGTTGCAGGCGTTCGTCTCGTCGTGGGCCATAAACTTGGAAGTGCGGCGCACGAGCTTGGGGTAGCGAGGGTGCTGCCACATTCGCTGCACCGCGACGACGATGGATTTCGTCATCTTGTTGGACACAACCTTCCCCACCACCGTCTTCATTGTGATCGCAGCCTCTCCACCTGCAAACTCCAACTGCAGACCTTCGTGATCTTTACATGAGCTCGCCTCGCTCCATCAACAACACCAAATCTTCGGTGATCAAAACCCTAATACAAGCTCATAAACCCTGCGCGACGGAGACTGATGAGACCTCGCCGTTCCCGAAGGAGCGTCGTCGGCCACGTCACGGCCCGGGGGTTCTGTCCACACTTCATGGTGGGGCCAAATCAGCATCACAGTCTAGTTTTCACCTTTGAATACTGGATAGTTTACAGTTTGTCTACAGTTTGTCTTCTTCTAACTGGGTCATAAGTTGGTAATCATTTTCCCTTGCGGGGTGTATATGAGTAGGGTGATGTGTAGTTTTTAAAGAGGGGTTTGACTGGTGTTGAAAAATATGGAGTTTGATTTTTCAGTTTTAAACTTGAAGTGAACCAGTCATTTATTTCACAGGAAAATGAATTCTGCTGAATTTGAAAAAAAAACCCGACAAATTTTAATATACTCAGGAATTTATAATATAATAATAAAATAATAAATTTAAGTTAAATTCATTTGGCATTTATGGATGTATATATATACATACATGTATGGAAACAGAGTAAAGCTGATTGTCTGAGACACAACAAATTAAACAAGAAAATAAGTAAATAGACAGATTAAGCCATTTGAAATTTCTTAAAGGAGATGTGGAACAAAAGAAGATCCTCTCAACTTTGAAACATTCCAAGTCAGCAATGAGCTCCTCAATTATGGTTGATTTCAACTCTTCTTCACAATCCCAAGTCAAATATTGATTTGACCATTGTGATTGACTCCACCCTAAAATACCCTCAATTCTTCTCATATAAACTGATAGAGAGATAGATAGATAAATAGGTAGATGGATATGCATATACACAAAAGTATGAGGCATAATACATGTTATCGCCATTAAACTGAATGACCTTAGAAACTTGAGATCCAAATGGTGATATCAAAGCTTGTGGTCCAAGCTGAATCTCATGGTGCATTCACCATAGATTCTATTAATCTCCAATAATGACAATCTGTTTGGTGCCATTGAAGTAGGATCAATTGCCACGACCTAAACCATTTTCTCCTTGGTACTAATGCTCTGACATTTATAAGTTCAAGGATCTATATAATTTTTGTTGAGAGCATTTAATATTGTAGGCTCTTTCCATAATATTTACTATAGTTGTGTGCTATACTATCAAAATTCAGCCGGAGAGATATTATTAATTTCTCCCACTTTTTTTTATATGTATATTCAACTAAATTAATAGACTCTCTCAAAAACTCTCTTGAAGCTCTCTCAATCTCTCTCAATAAATCTTTTTCTCAAAACCTTTTCAATATATTATCAATACATTGTTTCATTTTTTCTTATTGTACATTGTTTTTCGTCCACTACTTTGTCTTTGTCCGCTATTAATCCTCATGGTATTAGACCCTCAGCCCCAATAGTTTACCTTGGCCCTAGCCATTACCCTGTATTGGTCCAACCCAATTGTCTATACTTATAACCATCAACCTTGTTGTCGTGATGCAATTGATTTCAATCCCAACTCCATCAACTCAACTCTTGACTCTGCAATTCACCAAATCCACTCCGTTGATCAATGTCTTAGCGAATTGACCTTTACCTCTCAGTCCATACCTCCCAATTCAATTCAAACTACTAGCCTTTTAGTTCTTCACCTAATTCTTTCTTTTTTTTTCTTGATTTTGATTTTGATTTTTTTCTTTTTTAAAAAAAAAAAAAAAAAAAAAAAAAAAATCCATAGTATTAATTTTTTTTTTTATAATAATTCCATATCATTTTTGAACTTTTGATCTTATAATCATATTAGTTCTTATCTAATATCTCACTTGATAATAATTTTTAAATCTTTTAAATATCTATATATATATATATATATATATTAATTTTTATTATTTAATTATTTTATATTTATTAAAATGACTACTTCAATATTATCTATTGCTTTAATTATGGTTACTTCTATAAAAATCTCTTTGGTCACTACAAATATTGAACCTTCATGCCTTCAAGTTCTTTTTTTTTTGCCATTACTATTGATGGAATTAACTATCTCTTGTTGACAAGAACGGTAAATGCTAACTTATTTGTGGAGCAACTTTTTGATGCAATTCCATTGAATAAATTTTTATTGTAAGTGTTTCTATTCCTATTCCTATTCCTATTTGTTAGAAAGCATTATTTTTTGTCATCATCTTGTTCTTGCTTTCCAACAACAATACTTGAAATTAAAAGATTCTACTAAACTTTGGAAAAAGCTCAAATCTAGGTTTGACTATCAAAAGATTGTTTTTATTCCACGGGCCCATCATGATTAGATGTACTTGTGAGTATTGGATTTTTTAACTTTAAATATTTTTAATAATAAAATATACTATATTGTCTCACAATTGTGATTAAGTGAACAAGCCATCTCAAAAGAAGAAATGATTGAAAAAATCCTTTCTACTTTTTTTCTAGCATCTATTAATAAGTCTCATAATACGCTCATAGATTCTATAATAACACATATCATCTTGTGGGATAAGAGGCTTTTTACTACAAATAAATTTTCAACTTGGCAAACTAGAAATTTGATGACCATGGTTGGATCAAATGTATTTTGATTCCAAAAGGGACTAATGATGGTAATATTGCCTAAAGGCTCTATTATCAAATACAAGTATGTGATGTTTGTTCCCTCTATACTTTGGAATCTGATCAGCTACCAAGATATGTATACCAATAGTTTTCATCTTTCAATTGCCATTCTAGATAGGTGAAAAGCTTTGGTTCTTGTGAAGAATAATAAAATTATTGAAAAAGCCTGTGCTACACCAAGTGACTTATATCAGATTGTAATTTGGCCTCCAACTATATACTTTTTTGTATTATCTAAAAGTTATATATCCAATAAAAGTCACATTTCTCTATAACATAGATAATTGGAATATTCAAGATCTATATTATTTAGAAAGATAATTCCATGTTTAATTGAATATAATTTGATGACTACAAATATAGATTCTATAGAATTATGTCAAACATGTCTACAAAAAAAAAATGATTACTAGGCTCTTAATTTAGGAATTTCCATAAAAATTACCACTAATACTTGAACAGCTACATGGAGATATTTGTGGGCCTATTAATCCACTTTCTAGCTCATTTTGCTATTTTTTAATCCTTGTTGATACATCATACAAACAATCACATATTTCATTACTGTCAACATGAAATATGGTATTTATTAATATTCTCTTTATACTTATTCATTTTTTAGCGCATTTCCTTGATTATCCTATTAAGATATTATATATAGATAATACTAAGGAATTTGGATTAAAATCCTTTGAAGATTATTGCATTGCAATAAAGATTGAATTGACATACTATGTTCTATATGAACATGTACAAAATAGACTTGTAAAGTCATTTATCAAGGGTATTCAACTTATTATTCAACCACTATTCCTTCAAGAAAATTTATCTACATATATGTAGAGCCATGCAATTTTACATGCTACAGCATCAATCTGCCTTTGTCTTTCCTCTGTTAGGGACATATACTTTGAAAGTTTATAGAACCTTTTAAAACATTCTAGAGATTTTTTAATTAGTGAAAATTAATTGAGAAGCTTTCTAGTTGGTGAAAGTAGCTTGAGAAGCTTCATAGTTAATAGAAGTAGCTTGAAAATCTTCCTAGTTGATAAAAGTAGCTCAAGAAGCTTTTAAGTTGGTAGAAAGAGCTTGAAAAGCTTCCTAGTTTAATAGAAGTTGCTTAAAAAGCTTCCTAGATAGGAATATATGTTAAAGTCAAGGCTAAAAAATTCTTCAATCTTAACAATGTATCTTTTAGAGTTTTAGTTCACTTTTTTTGCTATTGTTCAAGTACTCATCTAGTTAATTTCAATCTTTGTCAGTTTCTTCTTGAAATCTTTTTCTAATTCAAATATCTTGTATTGTATTCTTGTATCTTTGATAGTTTGTTAAGACTTCCTTCATCTTCAATATCAAAGTTGGATCCTTCTTGTTAGAAAATGGATAAACTCTCTTCTTGAAGGTATATTAGCACTTTAAAAGTTGCAATGTCATACTATAATTCCTTACAGTATGTAAAAATTAATTAAAATATATAATTTGTTTATAAATTCTAATATGTATTAGAATGGTTAGTAAAATATTTAAAAGAATTGATGTGAAAAACTTTATTTTGATTTTTTTTTACTTAGTTTGATTATGGCATTTAAATTATATAGGATCTAAATATTTAATATGAAGCCTTGAGAAGAGATTGGAGGCCAAAGATGAAAAATTAAAGTACTAAGAGGCTTATTTGGAAGAATAAAGGCAAAAAATGGATAAATGAAGGCAAGAAATGAAGCTCTTCATTTCTATTGGTCAATGGTCATATCCAATAGGCTTTGGAGAGGCTGCTTACAACAAGAATAAAGGTCTTCGTAACTTCAAAGAAGACATTCAAAAATCAAAGACTAAAGTTAAAAAGTTTATTTTTTGTATTACAATTTTGGTATAAAATTGAGAGATTTGGAATTTTTATGAAAGACAAGTAGGTCTTTGAAATTAAGATGTACAAATAGTATCTATTGTCACTCTTTTAAAGATACAAAGAGTTGTATGAGAATTTTTGGAGATCAAGAGATGCAACTAGAGAGGTGATTTCAAGATCTACATTAATGTAGAAGAATCTTTATATTTGAAGTTCTAAAGAAGGAGATATTAGGAGTCAAAGATAGCAAATTGAATTCCAAAGCAGTAAGTAGATTGTTTTGTTGATAGTGATGGTTTTTGCCATATCTTGAGCTTCTAGATGAATTTTTATCTAAACATTTTTAAAAAGATGTAATATTATGTTAAATAGCTATACATCAAATAAATTTAGAGATTTTGTTATTTTGGATCTTGATTGAGTAATTAGTGGCAGCCAGAAGCTCTGTGCCTTCTTGAGGCAATTTCTCTCTACTATGATAATGGATTATTCTCTTCTAAATTAATATTGTCTTCTTATAGATTCATTTTTTTATCTTAAAATAATTAGAGATTAAGATATTAATATGATTGAATCTTTTGAGTCCAAATTAGATGCCATTATAATGCTTTTACTATTTTATTTGCTAGAATTGTGGAAATTGAAGGAATTGTTGCTCGTTATATTCTTCATCCTCAAGTTAGCCTTCTAGAAAAATATGATAGTACATGTTCAAAGTTTTTAAGATTTTTCAACCAAATTTAATTGATAATGGTTCTACAATTTAATACTTGTATGATAGAAGAATCATGGATTAGATTAGTTGGTACCTTGTTTACAAGGCAAGTATTATCATGGTTTTTTCCCTTCTTTGAAAAGAGATCATCAATTTTAAACAACTTTGAAGCTTTCATAGAAGCATTTGTGGAAGCATTTGGAAAACATGACAAGGTTCATTGGACAATAGCCAAGGTCCGAGCATTATAACAAAAAATGTACGTTATATCAATCTATACATCCAATTTTAGGTAACTAGCGTGTCACATCAATTGGGATAAAAAAGTCTTAATGAGTCAATTCTATTGAGGATTAAGAGATGATATAAAAGATTTATTATTATCACTTTTAGATCCACAATTGCTTAATGAAGTGATCAATCAAGTTGTGAAATGTGATAATTGACTATTTCAACATTGTCAAGATCAATGTTCATAGGCTTTAGTAAGACAATACAAAATCTAATACACTCTTGCTACATCGGCAAGCATTATGAATTCACATTCAGAAATAGAATATATATAACTTGATGCGTTACGCTTTAAATCTCTTAGTCCACAAGAAAAGAAATATCAAATAGAAGAAGATTGTCAGAGATATAACATTTACTCTAATAACTATCTAGTTAGTATAAATTAATAGAAGTAGATAAAATAAGTTAATTTGATAATATCTTAGATAGAAGCTTTTTAGAAGCTTCATAGATACGGAATCATCTTTATACATGTCTATAGGTGATTGGTAGGTTAGAAACTTGGTCAACAAGTTAGCCACATGTCACACATATTGGTAGCTTGTGGAACAAGCTATCTATGTGTTATACATGTTGACAACTTATGGAACAAGTGCAGTATGTAGCGCACATGTAGGAAACTTGTCTTGCAAGTTTGACACATGTAGGAGGTCCTATAGAATACCGCCATGTAGCTCTTAGATAGATAGTATAAATAGAGACAAGAGTGAAGCCTTCTTCAGTCTTGTCAACTCCTTTCTTGCTTCTAGTCTAATTCAAGAGTCTCATGTATTTTCTAATATTTGGCAATAGCCATTCCAATTTCTTCTTGAATATACAAACTTCTATATTTCTATCTCATTATTTTTCTTTGACATATTTTTTACTAACTTATGCATCTCTTTTAATTCATGTCCTTGACAAATTAACAAGAATAAAGCTAAAATATCAGAGCTTTGTCTCTTCTTGATTAAGAGTAGATTACTCCTTTTTCTTGATAAGACATAAGCATATTAGAAGTTGTTGATTATCCACTTCTAAATTGATATTGTTTCGAGATTTTTTTTATTTTTTATTCTTGAATGTTTTATTTTGTAGTGAAAATAGATATCTTTTTCTTTTTCTATTGTAATATCATAAGAAAGCTTGCTGAAATGAACAGTGCAATGGCACAAATGCAAGATCAAATGAGAGAATTAATGCTCGCAATGCATAAACTCAATGCACCACCACAAGGAGCAATAAGATTAGTAGGAAGTAAAGATATAGAGATGATTCGAGCTGCTTCAAGCCATACCACTTTACCTACGATTGAATACCATTGAAGCATCAAAGAACTAAAAATTAATTTGTCGGAGAAATTTAATGGCACTAGATCTAAATTTGCGGATTCATCAATCAAGTACAACTGGCAATTGAACTTCAATTCCAAAGTTATTCAACCTAGAGATCATAAGTCAGGTTTATTAGAACACTATTGTTAGGTTCTACTTTATCATAGTTTTCATCTTTTCTTGAATAACGTGATCCAATATTGGATAATTTGGAGGCATTTTTAGTAGAATTTTAATCTATGTATAAAAAATATGATACAATTTGTATCGCAACCAATAAGATCTATATCTTACGACAAAGCAATCGATTAGTGACATCATATGCTTCACGATTTTGACAATTAGTAATTGACACCAAGTGGGATGATGCTGCGCTTATTAGCCAATTTTTTTATGGATTATAATATGAGATAAAGAAATTGATGCTCAACTTATCCAATCCTCAAACATTGAATCAAGCAATTGATTTTGCTGTGAAGTATAACAATCAACTTTTTGAATTTTAATCTAAAAGCTGTACAAGAGAGCTCTAATGTTATTACAATACAATTGCAATATGAACGTCTTCTCAACATGTACATTCAGAAGTACAAGATATGCAAATAGATACAATATGTTTTAAACCTCTTATTGAACAAGAAAAGACTCATTGTTGTCAAGAAAGATTGTGTTTATATTATGGAGAACCTAAGCACACTACTCAACATTGTCCAAAGAAACAACGCAACCACAAGATGAGAAGTACGGCTATCAAAAAAGACAATATGTTAGAAAACGAGTTTGTCCAACTATAATAGGAGCTATGCAGCTGGAATCTTTTACAGCTTCTTATAAAGGTCCTATCTTCTCCTCGGAACCCTCTTCTTGTATTTTAATAGATGTCTATTTAGAATCTAAAAATTACAAAGTCTTTGCATTAATAGATTTAGAAGCCTCAATGTATTTTTTAGATAAAGAATTTGTTAAAAGTCATAAAATACCTTCAATACAAAAAACTAAATCCGTACATGTAGAAGACATAGATGGTCATCTCTTATCTTTTGGAATTGTTATTCATGAAACCCTTCCTATAAATGTAATAATAGATGGTCATAATAGTTGTGTAATCTTTAATATAATTAAATCTTCTTCTAATCTAGCTATTTTAGATTTATCATGGCTGGAAAAATACAATCCTTGAATAAATTCGATTTTTTTTAGACTTGACTTTTTTCAAAGCATTAATAAGAGTCCCATAAATCAACTAACAAATCATAAGTTTTGTATAGTAAAATCTATACTTATAGGTACAAAAGCATTTATAAATGAAACAAAAGAAGGATCATCTTTTGCTATTTAAGTTACACCTATTTCTGATGGTGGAAGGACTTCAAGTGGCATTCCAAGCCATATGATTATTCAATTGATCTCAAAGAGAGAACTCAACCTCCATTTAGACTGATCTATAGTTTATCCTAGAATGAATTGATTAAATTCAAGAAATAAATTGATGAGAATTTGACCAAGAATTTCATATGCCATTCAAAATTTCTAGTAAGAGCTTCTATCTTGTTTGTAAAGAAGAAAGATGGGCCATTACGGATGTGTGTAGATTATCGAGGACTCAACAAGATTACCATTAAGAATAGATACCGTGTGCCTTTGATATCTGGATTTATTGATTAAGTGAATCAAGCTAAGATCTATACAAAAATAGATCTAAGAGGAGTATACAACGTAGTGCGCATCAAAGAAGGTAATGAATAGAAGACTGCATTTCAAATAAGATAGGGACATTTTCAATATAATGTCATACCTTTTGGACTTACAAATACACTGGTTGCTTTTCAATATCTTATAAATAATATTTTTTATGAATTTCTTGATGACTTTGTTGTCTTTTATTTAGACGACATTTTAATCTACTCTAAGAATATAAAAGAACATGAACTTCATGTTTGTTGTGTGTTACAAAAATTTAGAGATACATGATTATATGCTAAGATAGAAAAATGTATATTTCACACTACTCAAGTTGACTTCTTAGGATACAGCATTTCAAATGGTAGTCTCAAAATAGATTTGAAGAAAGTCCAGACAATCATAGATTAGAAGATTCTAGAAACAATACAAGATGTGCAATGTTTTTTGACATTTGCCAATTACTATCAAATTTTCATTAAGAACTTTTTTCAAATTGTAGCTCCACTTATACGCTTAACTTATAAAAATAAACTCAAGTACAATAAATAAGCAGAAGTATTGTTTGAGGCTTTGAAGACACCTTTTACTTCCGCATGACAACGCCATTCTTGAAAAGAATCCACAATTGTAAGAAGTTCTTTATCATAGATTTTGTAATTGATATCTATTGTTGAAAATTTCTTGGAATGGAAGGCTACTTGGTGGAATTTGTCATCTTCTCCCATTTGTGACAATACTATTCTCAAAGCAAAGATTGGCAGTTTTTGAGCAAAGAATTTTAGAGAGAGATAGCTCTAAGGATATATAAGTGTTTATAATGAAACTTAGAGGATGCATTCTTTGTGTTGTAAGGATTTTAGAACCTACTCACTTGCTTGTATTGGAGTTGTGAAAAAAAAGTTATGCTTATTTTAATAAAGTGAGGTCTGTTGCTATCAAAAAGTGATGGTAGAAACTTTGAGCTTCCACTGCAAGTTTGATTTCGACTCTTTCTTAGTGAAATTTGTAGAGAATGTAGAAAGTTGTGCTAGCTTTCTATCAAGCTATCTCTTATAGCACTTGGAATTGGAGAAAGAAAGTTGTGAGCTTGAGAGTGGGAAAGGATTTGCTGCCACATGACAAAGACGAGCAGAGACTTTGTTCAACCACCCAAGTAGGACAGTCTATTTAATCTTTTTGATACTTTAGGTGCTTATAGTAGCTTATATAATATTTCTATAAAAACAAAAATCAATGCATTTGAAGCTTCTGTAAAAGATTTATGAGCCGTGAAGTATCAAGAGGGATAATTATTGCTAGGGTTTGAGGAATAGATTTGACTAGCTATAAAATCTGATATTTGAGAGGTGTATATGCGAAATTTTAAGACAAGTCAAATGATGGAGTGAGCTTTTTAAAAAGCTATTGTATGTCCAATTTGGAGAAGAGAAGCAACCACAACAAAGGCTGAAGTGAAGAGGAGCTTTGTTGCCTTTGTATTTGCTAGGAATTTTTAGGGCTTATTTCATTTAGTCATAACTTTTAAATGGTAAGTCATCTATTTGTGAAATTTTGATATGTCTTACAATGAGTTATTAGCTTTTTACAAGCTATAAGCACGCTTGATTTGGCCTTTGGATGAATTTTTAGTGATTTATTCAGTTTTAGCTTGTTATATAACTTGTATTTTTCATATGTAGTCGTATTTGAGGTATACTTGAATATATACATATTTTTTTTATACTTATTATATAAATATATATACTTATATTCATATCAAATATTTATACAAGTATTTTATAAGTATTATACATAATATTTGTATAAGTATTTATATAAGTATTATATAAAGGATTATATTCTATTTTTATATAAGCTTTATATCAAGAATTATATTCTATTTTATACAAGTACTATACCAAAGATTATATTCTATTTTGTACAAAGATTATATTCTATTTTTATATAAGGATTATATTCTAATATTATATAAGTATAGAAGATACTTGCATGGCTTCCTTTCATGTTCCCTGTTAGTTCTAGTAGCAATTAGGAACCCGGTGTTTTCCCAAGGAAAATTCTCTCTACCCAATATATTTGGTACTTCCACTAAGAGATGCTTTGGGGCTACTAGTTTTGACTAAGGAAATATGAAGGATACCAGAGGAGCTCCCTTTGCAGCCCAAACAAACATGGACACCATTCTCGGACCTTAGGCAATTTTTATGGAACAATATAAAGCTCAAGTTGGAGGCAATGGAGCTACCAAGGCTTTGAAGGGTATTATTGACAAGATTGGGAGATTTGATGGGAAGGACATCATTAGATTTTTGAAGGTTTATGTTTGTAAGATGGAGGTGCAATAGGTACCTAAGACTCGAATGATACAAACTATCATATTAGCTATTGTGTTTGAGGTTTACGGGAGAATGGAAGAAATTTAAAGGGATGCAAATGTAACTACTTGGACGACATTTGAAGAGAAATTGCGTGATGAGTACTTTGAAGAAGACTCAAAGAGGATGACCAAGAGATCTTTTATTAATTGGATTGAATAACAGCCTTGAAATACTATGGATCCAAATAAATTGGTGCGAGATTTTGAGAAGAAATACAACCAATTTTCTTTAGCAGAAAGACATCTTTTTGATACTAGGAAGATTGAATTGTTCTTGCAAGTAGCAGATGATGCTTTGAAAGATAGATTCTTTTTGTTTTTAGGTGACCAATATCATACTGCATTTACGTGCAGTGTATAAAAATATTAAATATCTTGTATCTATTATTAATATATGTGTGAGTGCTAGAGGTTATTTTAGAAGATATTATAAGGAGAGGATTTATTATAGCCACTTAGTTAGTGAATTAAGATGGCTATTTGTTTTGTTCCTACCTTATTTATATCCTAGAATAGAATCTTTTGTAATTAGAAGAAAGATAAAGATTATTTTACCTTTCTTGTTGATTTTTGAGGTAGAATGGACCTTGTGAGGGATAAGAAAGAAGTGCATGGGGTGAATAAGGCCTATCCAATAGGATTTGGCTGCCCATGTGGGCGTCTCATAGTCTAATATGGAAAGAAAGGGAGATATACTCTTCTTGCTAGACCTAGGGTGGGAGAGAGTTTTGAGTGGTGAACTTTGGAGAGAGATAGCTCTGAGGAGATAGAAGCATTTGTAATGAAAATTAGTAGGTGTGTTCTTCAAATTGTGAGGATTCTAGAACGTACTCACTTGCTTGTTTTGGAGTTGTGAGCAAAAAGTTATGCTTGTTTTAGTAGAGTAGGGTTTGTTGCCACCCGACGAAGAACGGCAGAAACTTCGAGCTGCCACTGCAAGTTTGATTTCAACTCTTTCTTAGTGAAATTTATAAAAAATGTGGAAAATTGTGCTAGCTTTCTATCAAGACATCTTTTGTACCATTTGGAGTTGGAGAGCAAAAGTTGTGAGCTTGAGAGTGGAAAAGGGTTTGCTGCCACCTGATGAAGAGGGGCAGAAACTTTGTTCAACCACCCAAGTCGGACAGTCTCTTCAATCTTTTTGATATTTTAGGTGCTTATAGTAGCTTATGTAAAATTTCTAAAAATACAAAAATCAATACATTTGGAGCTTTGATGAAAGTTTTATGAGCCGTGAAGTATCAAAGAGGGCAAATTGTTGCTAGGATTTGAAGAGTAGAATCAACTAGCTACAAAATCTGAGAGTTTAAGAGGCATGCATGCAAAATTTTTAAACAAGTTAGATGATGGAGTGAGCTTTCTAAAAAGCTATTGCATGTCCAATTTGGAGAAGGGAAGTGATCACAACAAAGGCTGAAGTGAAGAGGAGCTTTGCTGCCTTTGCATTTGCTTGGAAATTTTAGCGCCTACTTCTTTTAGCCATAACTTTTAAATGGTAAGTCATCTATTTGTGAAATTTTGATATGTTTTACAATGGATTATTGGCTTTCCATAGGCTATAAGCACGCTTGATTTGACCTTTGGATGAATTTTTAGTGATTTATTTAGTTTCAGCTTGTTGTATAACTTGTATTCCTCATATGCGGTTGTATTTTGAGGTATACTTGAATACATACATACTTTGCTTATACCTTTTATACAAGTATATATACTTGTATTTATACCAAGTATTTATATAAGTATTTTACAAGTATTATACATAATATTTATATAAGTATTTGTACAAGTATTATACCAAGGATTATACATTATTTTATATAAGTATTTATATAAGTATTATACCAAGGATTATATAAGTATTATACATAATATTTATATAAGTATTTGTACAAGAATTATACCAAGGATTATATACTATTTTATATAAGTATTTATATAAGTATTATATCAAGGATTATACAAATATTATATAAGTATTATTCAAGTGTTTGTACTTTATATTTGTATAAGACTTGTACAAGTATAATACAAGTATAATTTGAAAGCTTGAACAAATATTGTGCAAGTATAGAAGATACTTGCACAGCTTCCTCTCATGTTCCCTGCTAATTCTAGTAGCAGCTAGGAACCTGGCGTTTTTCCAAGGCGAATTCTCTCTACCCGACACTGAGCCACCGAAGGAGGTTATACAAATGATTGGAAGAGAGTGGAGGAAGTAGTCACTCTTGTGGCAAAACAACGAAGAATGAAAGCCAAAAGTATGACAATTCAGATTGAATTAGCACCGAAGCCTGCTACAAAAGCTTCCAAGATATCATTTGCTCCAACCTCTTCAAGAACATCTCCTAAGATGGTCAAGACAATTGATGCAAAAACTTTGGATGAATTTATAAAAGATATTAGGGATTTGAAGGTGGAAATGAGTGAGTTGAAAAAATCCCGAGGCTTTCAATCATCTGAAGGTGCAAGATCATTTGTGAGGAGATGCGTTTATTGTGATGGAGAAGATAGTCACAATCTTTGAAGTTGTAAACCATGTGATGAAGCTATTAAAGCATGCATTATTGTCTTCAAAGATGGTAAGATTCATGATGCATCTACTAACTTGCCTTTAAGCACCAACTTTGGCAAGGGAGGGATGAAAAAGCTTATGGAAGAGAAGATGGAAAGGTCCAATTGTTTGTATAGACAAGGTACTGAGACATTCCATATAGGAATACAGCAACACACAATTAAGATTTTGGAAGCTCCATTTGTTGAAACTTTGTGTAGAGGGACTCAAGCGATTTGAAATGTCACTGGTTGGAATGACCCTATTGAAACAACTAACATCAAAGTTTTTTTAGGTTAAATTCAAGACAATAATAAAGATTATGATGTCTTTGTTGAAGAGAAGAGGGGACAAACGTCTAAAAATGATGGTGCAAAAGAGCTAGTATCTAAGAAAAAAACCCAAGAATTCAAAAAAAGTGAAAAGATAAAAGGTCATGCGGCTCATACACGGCAAAGATCTAGAAAGTTTTTTATATTTGTTCATCGATGAAAAGGGCTACTTCCAAAGGAAAGATGGGAAGAGAGGACAAAAAATGCCAATGAAAAGAAAAAAGAAGCTGACTCTAAAGGAAAAGATAAGGGACTTGCCTATAAGCTTCAATTTGATATTGAATCTTCCATTGACGTGAAGGGGGTATTGGAAGAAAGAATCTTGGATGCCAAAATTGAATTTATATTGAGAGAGGCTTTTGGCATTACTAAAAAAGATTTTCATGAGTTGATTATTGATATCATTAAGAGAAAGAGATAAATGACAGCTGAAATAATTATGAATAAGGCTTTGGGCACACATATGACCAAAGATGAAGAGTTTGAAATTAGACAAGTATTTGCTTTGATGTATGATCCAATAGCTATGGAAGAGAAGGCTAATGATGGTGAAATAGTTAAAGAAAAAAATGACTATTTGACTAATGAGGAAGAAGATAAGATCTTATAAATGTTTGCACAAATCTATGTGGTCAGCAACAAGAGTGATGTAACTAAAGATAAAAGTTTTGTGGAATATGAGAAGATAGTAGAAAATAATGAAGAAAGGGTAAGAGGCTATGACATAAAGGTCCAAGCTTTACAAACTCAAGAAGAGATAGAAAGAGCAATAAATGGAATGGTATCTGTGGTAGCACATGGAAAAAATATTGAGGTAGAAGTGAAGACCTTTGATTGTGCAATTGTGTATGGGATTGATAGAGAAGACAAGGAAGGAATGAATTATATTCAACCATTTTGGGCTAGAGCTATCATAGAGACAAGGGTCAAACTTTGAGGATTAGATGAATCTGTTTTAGCTCTTGTGGACCATGGCTCAGAGATATTTATTATGTCTCGAAATATTTATGAGAAAGGTAAATGGTCAATTGATACTAATCATGGATAGGTTATGAGGGTTGCAAATTGTGGGCGAATACAATTATTTGGAGCTTGTCCAATAATTGCGACAAAGATTGGAGATGTGGAAGTAGAACAAAAAAAATTTGTTCAAAATAATGGTGTTTATCCCATGATATTATGACAACTTTACATCATTGCATTAAGAATGGAAACTAAGGTGTTGGACGATAGATCTCATTATGCACAAATTTAGAGTTGTGATGGCAAGAAATCTGTGGAATTCTTGACAGTGAAGTTTGAGCATGAGAGACATCGAGTTTGTCTTAGGAATGGGCCTCTGCCTAATTCTGTACACTTTTTGGATTTTTGAATTGAACTGGTGAAAAATGGGGATCCACGGGTGCAAAAAGACCAAATAATTTTGAGCTCTCCAATGTACATAGCATTGGAAGTAGATTTGTTGGAATGACCAAATAAAGATTTGTCAGTTTCATAGATATAAAAGATTTGGATTCTATAAATAAAAAGATCATTAAAAAAATAAAAAAAAATCTAAAAAAAGTAAAAGCTCTTTTGAATGATGAATATATTTTTGGAATATATGAGGAGAAAGGCATTGGAGATGATATATTACAAGTTTTATATAACTTGTAAATTAAAGAAGAAATAAATGATGGTACAGATATTATGGTTGAAATTCATTGAAGGATTTTATATCAAGAGATAACAGATACATCAGAGAGCAAGGATTTGTTCCAAAGCTATAAGTTGAATCTTGAGGCTATAATAAATATAAAATATAAAATAGTGGCAAAAAAGATTAAGCCTATAGCAATTCAACTTTGATTGGATATTAATGAACATGTCAGATAAGTAGAAAAGAAGCCAAGTTTGAGAGAAGCTAGGAAGATTAGACACAAGTTTACTAAAGAAATATTAGCAAATTTGAAGATTGGAGGGAGTGAATTCTTGTTAGATCAAGAAAAAAAGATGTTTCGAAAGATGCTCTATAAACATGGAAAGACTTTTGTCTCTTCACCATATGAGATTGGATGTGCGCGACCAAGTTTAATAGCACACATGGTTATTTTTACAGTGTCATATGTGCCATGGGATTTGAAGCCAATACTAGTTCCAAGAGCATTACTTTCCAAATTAATTGACTTATTGAAGGATAAAATGCACATGGGAATACTCGAGCCTTTAATGGCTCCATATTCTAATCGTTGGTTTATTGTTCCTACGAAGTCTAGAGCATTATGATTTATCCAAGATATGGAACTAGCTAACTAGGTTACGATTAAGAACAAAGGATCAGGACCATTTGCTGGACATGCCATATATTCCATCGGAGATCTATACTTTGGTTATGATCAATTTTAATTGGCCAACGAAAGCCGAGACTTGACAACCATGAAGACTCCGTTAGGATTGGTTTGAATGTTTACATTGCCTCAAGGTACTACAAATTAAGTGGCACATATGTAAAATGCAATGAATCAAATCTTGAGAGAATTTTTATTAGAGAAGATTATATCCTTTGTGGATGACATTCCTATCAAAGGATGTAAAGAAGAATATTAAGACTCTACTTTAGATGATAATGATTGCAGAGCATTTGTAAGAATGCATATTAAAGATGTTGATAAGATATTGGACAAGATTGAAGAGGCAAATTTGACCCTTTTGATTGATTTTGGAAATTTTTTGATAGTTGAACATCTTTGTGGACTATGTTGTGGTAGATAGAATTTGCCTTAAGAAAGCACTAGGCTTCTAATTGCCACAAATTACTCAACCAAGATCTAAGTATAACAAAACCTCCAAATTTATATAAAATATTTCTTCATAGGGCTATTACACCCAATACATGAGCCTTATTTCCTCAAACCTCTCAAAACATAACAAATGTTCTAAAACCCTTATTCCCCCCGTAAGAAGAGAATTTTTTCTAAACTTCAAAAATCCATAACTTTTAATCCAACTATCTTAATTCACTTTAAATTTACATGAAATATTGATATATTTTTTACAACTACCACCACAAATTTCAACCATCGATTCAATACTAATCTTTAGATATTGCTAAAACCCTAGCAATAGCTTCAAACCCTTGTTTACAAACATCCATGTATTAAATTCTTCATATCTCACAGTCTAAAAGTCCAAATACTATAAAACTTTTATATATAGCTTTTTTGCATAATAATACATCTTTTTAAAAAGTTTGAGACAAAAATTCATCCAAAAACTTAAGATATGGCAAATCCCATTACTATCAACAAAACGGCCTACTTACTACCTTGGAATTTGATCTGCTGTCTTTGACTCCCAATATCTCCTTCTTTAGTACTCTAAATGTAGCAATTCTTTCATATCAAGTGTAGAACTTAAAATTACTTCTCTAGCCGCATCTCTCAATCTCCAATAGCTTACATACTATTCTTCTAATCTTCAAAAGAGAGACAGTAGATCAAATTCCAAGGTACAGGTGATTGGATATTGATGTTTGATAATACATCAGAACATCAACATAGCAGAATGAGGAAGTTTGCACGAAGATGGTTTGGACCATATATAGTGGTTAAAGTGCATACCAATGCCACCTATTCACTTTGTGAGTTGGATGGAATATTATTGAGGATCCCAATAGCAGGCAAAAGAATTAAAGCATATAGAAGAAGGAATGGGAAGTTTTATACCAATGATCTTGAAGAACTCTTAACTCCATGAGAAAATAAAGAAATACTAGAAGATGAGGTAGAGATAGAAATGGAGGATGAAGAGGATTAAACTTGGCACATACCGGAAGATGTGCAGATTTAAAGGGGATGCATGTCATGCTGCATTTATGTGCAGTGTGTAAAAATATTATATATTATATATTTATTATTATTATATATATGAGTGCTAGAGGCTATTTTAGAAGATATTATAAAGAGAGGATTTATTTTAGCTACTTAATTAGTGAATTAAGATGACTATTTGTTTTATTCGTTCCTTATTTATATCTTAGAATAGATTCTTTTGTACTAAAAAGAAAGGTAAAGGTTGTTTTATCTTTCTTGTTGGCTTCGAGGTAGCATGGACCTTATAAGGGATAAGAAAAAGAAAATATGGGAATGAATAGGGCCTATCCAATAGAATTTTGGCTATCCATGGGGGTGTGTCATGGGCTGATGTAGAGAAAAAGGGGAGAATACTCTTCTTACTAGAATTAGGGTTTGATAATTTTTGAGTAGTGAACTTTGGAGAGAGATAGCTCCAAGGATATAGAAGCATTTGTAATAAAACTTAGAAGGTGCGTTCTTTGAGTTGTGAGGATTATAGAACCTACTCACTTGCTTGTATTGGAGTTGTGAAAAAAAAGTTATTTTTGTTTTAATAAAGTGAGGGCTATTGCTATCAAAAAGTGATGGCAGAAACTTTGAGTTGCCACTCCAAGTTTGATTTCGACTCTTTCTTAGTGAAATTTGTAGAGAGTGTAGAAAATTGTGCTAGCTTTTTATTGAGCTTTTTTTTGTAGCATTTGGAGTTGGAGAGAGAAGTTGTGAGCTTGAGAGTGGAAAAGGGTCTGTTGCCACCTGATGAAGATGGGCAGAGACTTTGTTCAACCACCCAAGTCGGATAGTCTCTTTAATCTTTTTGATATTTTAGGTGCTTATAATAGCTTATATAATCTTCCTATAGAAATAAAAATCAATACATTTGGAGCTTCTATTAAAGCTTTATGAGCCGTGAAGTGTCAAGAAGAAAATTTATCACTAGGGTTTGAAGAGTAGATTTGACTAGCTTTAAAATCTGAGGTTTGAAAGATGTATATGCAAAATTTTAAGACAAGTCAAATGATAGAATGAGCTTTTTAATAAGCTATTGCATGTCTAATTTAGAGAAAGGAAGCAACCACAACAAAGGCTAAAGTGAAGAGGAGCTTTGTTACCTTTGTATTTGCTGGGAATTTATAGTGCCTATTTCATTTAGCCATAAATTTTAAATGGTAAAACATCTATTTGTGAAATTTTGATATGTTTTACAATGAGTTATTAACTTTGTACAAGCTATAAGCATGCTTGATTTGGCCTTTGGATGAATTTTTAGTGATTTATTCAGTTTCAGCTTATTGTATATCTTGTATTTCTCATATGCGGTTGTATTTGAGGTATACTTGAGTATATACATACTTTGTTTATATTTATTATATAAGTATATATATTTATATTTATATCAAGTATTTATACAAGTGTTTTATAAATATTATATATAATATTTATACAAATATTTATACAAGTATTATATCAAGGATTATACTCTATTTTTATATAAGTATTATATTAAGGATTATACTCTATTTTATACAAGTACTATACCAAGGATTATACTCTATTTTTGTATAAGGATTATATTCTAATATTATATAAGTATAGAAGATACTTGCACGACTTCCTCTCATGCTCTTTGTTAGTTCTAGTAGCAGCTAGGAACTCGTTGTTTTTCCAAGGCTAATTCTCTCTATCCAACAGCGTCACTATCTGGAAGGCGCTTCTAGTCTAGTCGTCGTGTATATAGATCACAAGAATCTCAAATATTTCATGTCTATGCACATATTGAATCGTTATCAAGCTCATTAGAGCATGTTTTTGTCAAGATTCGAGTTTATTATTACCTATCGGCTAGGAAAACAACAAGGTCTATCCGATGCCCTTTCTAGTCGTTCTTATCTTGTATCAAAAGAAGGAGATTTAGCTTTTGATCAACAAAGAATGATCTTCTTGAAGCCAGAGCAATTTTATCTTTGAACAATAAAATCAACATTGATTGTTGATTCAACTTTTGTCAAACAAATCCAATCAAGTATGTCTTCTGATTCTCTTGTTCATGAGATTAAGAATAATTTATCTAAGTCTAATGATACTTCTAATTTTAAATTCAAGAATGATATATTCTAATTTAAAAGATGCTTATATATTCCAAAAAGTGCAGCACGACTATGAGCTCTAGAAGCTTCTCACAACCTCCCTGTAGTAGGATATTTTGGATATAATAATACTTTGGAACTAATATCAAGATATTTTTGGTGGCCTCAAATGTGGAAGGCTGTTAAAGAATTTGTACAGTTATGTGACATTTGCTCAAGATCAAAAATTCCTCGTCACCGACCTTACAGACTTCTCCAACCATTACTTGGATCAGAACAATCTTGATCTTCTATTTCTATAGATTTTATCACGGATTTTTTAAATTCAACTTCATATGACTCTTTATTCGTGATTGTAGATCCTTTTACCAAGATGGCACATTTTGTACCATGTATAAAATCTATTAGAAATGAAGAAACATTTAAATTTTTCTTTGATAATATTTATTGCTATTATGGATTATCAAGGGATATTATATCAGACAAAGGAACACAATTCATATTAAGGTTTTGGAAGACTCTTTTTAAAATATTGAAAGTGGATATAAAATTATCTTTAGCTTTCCACCCTCAAATTGATAAACGGAACAAGTAAATCAAGTTTTAGAAAAGTATTTGAGTTGTACCATCAACTACCATCAAGATGATTAGACAATTCTTTTGCTATTGGCAAAGTTTGCTTATAATAATTTGATACATTCTTCTACTCAACGAATTCCATTCTTTATAAATTACGATTATCATCCATAATTTGATACTTTTGACTTTTTATAAGCTAATAATTCTATGCAGAAGATTTGGCAAATCGGTTGTCAAGATTGTTCTGATCCAAGTCATATATTGCCTTTAATATCAAGATATTTTTTATGTCAACAAAAAATCAATGCAAATGTCTATCACAAAGAACAACCTCAATTCCTCATGGACAATTAGATATGGTTACTTTGTTGTAATATCAAGACTATCCATTGTCATAATATGTGTAATTTTGCTCGAGAATGCTCCGGGCACCTGGCTGTGGAAGACAAAAAGGAAATATACAACAACAAGATCCTAACAACTCTAATAGAATCCTAAACAACTTCTATTAAATCTTAACAATACTAATCAAACTTTAATCCAATCTTTAAGCAATTACAAAAGAAGAGTAAATGAATCATACATTAATCATAATAAAAAATAATATATAAAATACTAAATTTAGAAAATACTAAAAATAGAATTTTAAAACCCCAAGTCATATCTTATTCAAACCATAGGTCAAATCTTAGTTAAAACCTAAATAAAACCCTAAGTCAAACCCTGGTCAAAATCTAAGTCAAACCCTAAATCAAACCCTGTTCAAACCTTGAGTCAAACCTTGGTCAAACCCTAGTCCAACCCTAAGTGAAATCCTAAGTCAATCCTTGGTCAAAACCTAAATCAAATCCTAAGTCAAATCCTAAGTCAAACCCTGGTCAAACCTTGATCAAACCCTAGTCAAATCCTAAGTCAAATCCTAAATCCTAAACCAAACCCTAATCAAATCTTAAACCAAATTCTAACCAA
The DNA here is from genome assembly GCA_036785485.1 of Physcomitrellopsis africana. Lineage (NCBI taxonomy): Eukaryota > Viridiplantae > Streptophyta > Bryopsida > Funariales > Funariaceae > Physcomitrellopsis > Physcomitrellopsis africana. The sequence goes on from JAWRVF010001143.1 coordinate 51,749, forward strand.
TTCAAATCAATCCTTGGAAAAATTAGAACCTCAATATCTGCTGATTAGACCATTGATCTTACTTAAAACTTTGTACACCTTTCAATCTTTTAGTCAACAACAAGCACAACAAATTTGAAGGAAATCGAACATATCAAATGAAAGAAAAACCCCAAAAACTTCTCGGGTATTGGTCGGCCTCCTTCTCCAACCTTGATGCTGATCTTCTAATGCTGATTTCTCCCTTTTTCATTGTTCAATCAGTCTCAAATCACTCATGTGTATAGGAAAACAAGTCTATTATCCACACAAATAAAAATTACTCCAATCCAATTGGCAGATTGCTCAACATCTCAAAAACCCTAACTGACCCTCAAAACTTAATTTTTGAGACCTTGACCCACTTAAACCTCAATTACCTACAACTAAATTGTTAGATTCAGCTCAAATTCATAGCACACATTAACAACAACAATACCCAAAAATCCACAAATTTCCAGCTGTAGATTTGCTACAAAACTTCTGAAATTGCCTAAAACATCAACCCTATTTTATTTCACAAAATCCCAAGTTGCCGAAAACAACCTTGACTTTGCAAAGCTATTACAAAGTCATTTTTTCTCCAAATCACTCAAAACCAACTCCTATACAAAATCCTTCAAGTCCACTCCCTAATTCTAATCTCCAATCTGCAAAAACCTCCTGGATCCGCCATAGACATGCAGTTTTGTGCCTCAGGATCTGATTTCGACCCCAGCTCATAACTGGTCCTTTCTGGGTATCTATTTCAAGATTTTTGTGGTAAGTTTTTCTAAAACCTCTTCTCAACTCTCTCTTATATATGCCTATATCATTTTATTTCCCAATATACTTTGTTTTGCTTTACTTATGGCCCTACAAAGTAAATAGAAGCTCATTTGTAAAAAGGGCAGCATTAACACTCATTAGTTTTACTCCCTTTTTACTATTATCAATTTTTTTAAGATAATTTGCTACAATATTTTGGACTAAGATCTTCTATAATATACTATTTCCACACTCTTTCATCTAATAGTTGCGTTACATCATGACACCGTCCTTATGATAAGTTGGATTATTTTAGGCTTGGACCTATTTTGATTCATGAACAAATCAATCTAGTTGCTTATTGATTATTCCTATTAAAATCTATGAAGATCCATCTTGTATTCTATGTATCACTACTCAAGCCATATAAGATAGTGGATATACAAGGAAGAAGATAAATGCCACTTCTTCATATAGAAGTAGATAATAATAAAGAATTTAAGGTTGAAGAGATTTTAGATTGAAGGCGGCACCAAAATTGGCTGAAATATCTTGTTCATTGGTGGGATACAATATTAGTGAACGCACATGGGAGCCATTCAAGAATCTAGCAAATGCATCAACAAAAGTTAATGCGTTTTATCAACAATATCCATTAAAACCAAGATAAAAAATCAAAAAAATCTTTGCTATAAAGCAAAGCAGGTTCTATAGAGATTTTATCTTACCTTGTATCATTATTTGTTATTTCCTTGGATTTGTTCATGCTAAAGAGATGGGAATCAACAACCAACAAATTCAACTCAAGAGCCATCATTTGCTGATTTATCGTATGAGACATTACAACTATCACAACCTTCAAGGCGACGGAATAGAGATGAAGAGCCTCAACAACAACATATTTTTTCTTGGATTGGTGGCAAAATATAACGTTGTCGGGTAGAGAGATTTCGCCTTGGGAAAACGCCGGGTTCCTAGCTGCTACTAGAACTAGCACGGAACATGAAAAGAAGCCATGCAAGTATGTTCTATACTTGCACAATATTTATTCAAGCTTTCAAGTTATACTTGTATTATACTTATATAAGTCTTATATAAATATAAAGTATAAATACTTGACTAATACTTGTATAAATACTTATTTAATACTTATATAAATCCTTGGTATAATATTTATACAAATATTTGTACAAATATTATATATAATACTTATAGAATACTTATAGAATACTTGTATAAATACTTGATATAAATATAAGTATATATACTTGTATAAAAGGTATAAGCAAAGTATGTATGTATTCAAGTCTACCTCAAAATACAACCGCATATGAGGAATACAAGTTATACAATAAGCTGAAACTAAATAAATCACTAAAAATTCATCCAAAAGTCGAATCAAGCTTGCTTATAGCCTATGGAAAGCCAATAATCCATTGTAAAACATATCAAAATTTCACAAATAGATGACTTACCATTTAAAAGTTATGGCTAAAAGAAGTAGGCGCTAAAATTTCCAAGCAAATGCAAAGGCAGCAAAGCTCCTCTTCACTTCAGCCTTTGTTGTGATCACTTCCCTTCTCCAAATTAGACATGCAATAGCTTTTTATAAAACTCACTCCATCATCTAACTTACTCTAAAATTTCGCATGCATGCCTCTCAAACTCTAGATTTTGTAGCTAGTTGATTCTACTCTTCAAACCCTAGCAACAATTTGCCCTCTTTGACACTTCACGGCTCATAAAACTTTCATCAAAATTCTAAATGTATTGATTTTTGTTTTTGTGGAAAGCTTACATAAGCTACTATAAGCACCTAAAATATCAAAAAGATTGAAGAGACTGTCCGACTTGGGTGGTTGAACAAAGTCTCTGCCCCTCTTCATCGGGTGGCATCAAATCCTTTCCCACTCTCAAACTCACAACTTTTGCTCTCTAACTCCAAATGCTACAAGAGATGTCTTGATAGAAAGCTAGCACAATTTTCCACACTTTCTATAAACTTCACTAAGAAAGAGTTGAAATCAAACTTGCAGTGGCAGCTCGAAGTTTCTGCCGTTCTTCGTCGGGTGGCAGCAAACCCTACTCTACTAAAACAAGCATAACTTTTTGTTCACAACTCCAATACAAGCAAGTGAATAGGTTCTAGAATCCTCACAATTTGAAGAACACACCTACTAATTTTCATTACAAACTCTTATATCTCCTTGGAGCTATCTCTCTCCAAAGTTCACTACTCAAAAACTCCCTCAACCCTCGGTCTAGCAAGAGGAGTATATCTCCCTTTCTTTCCATTTTAGACTATGAGACGCCCACATGGGCGGCCAAATCCTATTGGATAGGCCTTATTCACTCCATGCTCTTCTTTCTTATCCCTCACAAGGTCCATTCTACCTCAAAAGTCAACAAAAAAGATAAAACAATCTTTACATTTCTTCTAATTACAAAAGAGTCTATTCTAGGATATAAATAAGGTAGGAATAAAACAAATAGCCATCTTAATTCACTAACTAAGTGGCTATAATAAATCCTCTCCTTATAATATCTTCTAATATAACATCTAGCACTCACACATGTATTAACAATAGATATAAGATATATAATATTTTTATATACTGCACGTAAATGCAGTACGACAACGTGTTTGGTATCACAACCTTGGAAGAGACTCCAAATATTTGGTGATACTTTTAGAGGTAGGAACTACTCCTAATGGTGTTTCAAATGTTTTCTTTGAAAGAAGTTATGAAAGCCTCAATAATGATCAAATAATAGGGTGGTCTTTATGCCCTCGTATGAGATACTATTGATGGCTGAAAGGACCTATCAACTACCTTTAAAAGGAACAAAGATCAAAGCACGTGGCAAGCTCAATTTGACGTATCGTGGACTTCTTCAACATATAATCACCGCTCCTCGTGGAATTCATCCTTAAAAGGACGGAGATAATGTCACAGATATAAGATTTACTCCAATAACTATTTAATTAATATAGAATAATAAAAGTAATTAAAATAAGTTAATTTGATAATATCTTAGAAAGAAGCTTTCTATAAGCTTCATAGATGTAAAATCACCTTTATACATGTCTATAAGTAATTGGTAGGTTAAAAACTTGGTCAACAAACTAGCCACGTGTCACACATATTAGTAGCTTATGGAAGAAACTAGCCATGTGTTGCACATATTAGTAGCTTGTAGAACAAGTCACGTACGTGGCGCACATATAGGAAACTTGTCTTACAAATTTGACACGTGTCTTGCAAATTAGACACATATAGGAGATTCTATAGAATACCGCCATGTAGCTCTTAGATAGATAGTATAAATAGAGACAAGAATAAAGCCTTCTTCACTCTTATCAACTCTTTTTTTGCTTCTAGTCTAGTTCAAGAGTCTCATGTGTTTTCTAGTCTTTGGCAATAGCCATTCCAGTTTCTTCTTGAATATACATACTTCTATATTTCTATCTTATTATTTTTCTTTGACATAGTTTTTATTAACTTATACATTTGTTTTAGTTTGTATCCTTGATTAAGATTTATGTTTATATTGTTACAAGGAAGACCATAAGGCTCGCAATTGTCTAAAGAAATAAAATCAACACATCATTAAAATTAAAAGTATAATCATGTATGAAAACAAAGATATTCAACTACACTAAGGATCGTACAAGTAAAAAATTTAATATCATAAAACTATTCAAGTTCCTCTCTTTCTACTCAACTTGTTCATTGCTTTATAATTTTTTTGTGTTCTGGCCTTCAAAAGCTTCAAGTGATTGTCTTCTTGGATTCAAGGACATTCGCTTGTTTCTTAAATGAGACATTTGATAAGCTTCATAAAATTCTTTTAGTATAGAAATTCAAACTTATTCATATAGAGATAATATATGGATGATCTTTATCCTCTAATAGTGTCATCTATAAAATAATGTCTATAGAAGTATTGTTTAAAGACTATTATAGTCAAATTATCTTCAATATTATTAGGATCTCTTCAAATTTTGTTATTTTCAAACTTTTTGGGTTGAAAAAGTATAATCCATCTATAAATTGGAGATTATAAAGAATGATATTTCCAATAAAAATCCTTGTAAGAAAAATTTATAAAAAGTCACAAATTAATAAGCTTTTATTAATTGGAGCAAGGACCTTTATAAAATTGATCAAAGAAGGTACACCATTTGTTACTTATTTGATTCTAACTAAAAAGATATGACTTCATCAACAAGTATTCTAAAGCAGTATAACAAATTTTAAGATGTTTTTCAGAAGAAAAATATTGATATATTACCAGAGCATTGATTGTATGATTGTGCCATAGATCTTTAAGAAAGAATGCAACCATCTTTTGGCCGAATTTATAATCTTTCTCAAAATGAGCTTTTGGCATTGAAAGATTATATTGATAAAAATCTTACAAAAAATTTCATTAAGCATTCAAAGTCTCTAGTAAGTGCATCTATACTCTTTGTGAAGAAAAATAATGGTTTCTTACATATGTGCATTGATTATCAAGGATTAAATAAGATAAAGGTGAAGAATCATTATCTATTATTATTAATTTCAAGACTTTTGGAACAACTTAGTCAAGCTAAGATCTATACTAAAATAGATCTTTATAGAGCATACAACTTAATACAAATCAAGGAGGGAGATAAATGGAAGACTATATTTTAGACAAGGTATGGATATTTTGAATATAATGTCATGTCCTTTAGATTAACAAATATATCCACTATCTTTCAACATTTAATGAATGACATCTTTTAAGAATATTTAGACAAGTTTGTAGTGATCTATTTTGATGATATCTTGATTTATTCAAAAAATCTAGAAAAATACAAAGAATATATAAAGTTGATATTATAAAAGTTACAAAAAGTAGATCTATATGCTAAGCTAGAAAAATGTACATTTCATCAATTAAAGATAGAATTTTTGAGATATTTTGTATCTTTTGAAGATTTGATGATGGATCTCAAGAAGGTGGAGGTGGTTATGTAATGTGCCATATCAAAGACTATAAGAGACGTACAATATTTTTTTGGATTTGTTAACTTCTATTGGATCTTCATAAAAAATTACTCTCAAGTTGCCACTCCTTTTATTTAATTGACATATAAAGACAAGTTGGAATGAAGGCCTTAAGCAAAAAAAGGCATTCTAAGATCTCAAGGCAAATTCACCAGAGCTCCAATTTTGATATATTTAGATTTTACAAAAGCATTCTATATAGGGACTGATGCTTTGGATTTTATACTAAAGATTGTACTTTTATAAATAAATATAAATAATAAACACCATCTTGTTATATTTTAATTTTAAAATTTTTTTATTGCCAAAATTAATTATGAAATCCACAATAAAGAATCTTTTATTATTGTGGATTTTTTTCAAGAATAGCATTATTTTTTAAAGAAGCAATGTGTCAAGGATACAAGATAGCGAGTTAACAAAGAAATAAGGAAAAGATTATAGAACTAGAATAATTTCAAGAATAAAAAACTAGATGCATAAGAACAAAGAACTAGAGATTAGATTGATATCAAGAAATAAGACAATACTTCGGATTCTTCTAAGACTTGTGTTAATAAGACTAAGATGTATTTTGATCTTACCTCTTATTTATACTATAAGGCCTATGTCCTATTGAACCTTCTAAGAGTATCTTAAAAGATTTTAGAAGATTGAGGAAGATTCTAAAAGATTGAGGTAAGTTTTAAAAGACTAAGTAAGGATCTAAAAGATTTCAATAGACTATAAAAGATTCTAGAAGGCTAAAGAAGATTCTAGAAGATTCTAAAAGATTATAGAAGATTCTAAAAAATTTATAGAAGATTTTGAAAGACTATGGAAGGTTCTAGAATGTGGTGACTTAAAGTATATCCATGACATCACCTCTTCTTCTAGTAACAAGTCCTAGAATGAGTTGAAGTGATTTGATGATCAAGTCACATATACAAGAAATCTAAAATTTGTTGAAATAGAGAAGTAACATATTTTGTCTTTTTTTCGTTGGTTATCAATTCAATAAGACCCTTAAGGTGGCGTCAATGGCCTCCAGATATAACTTTTGTTGTACCAACATCCCATCCAAGAATCTATTCTTTGTTGCGATCTTCAAAACATCCTCTGAATATAATTTTTGGTCCACCTAAAGTCACCCTTCCAACTTCAAGGAGTATTATCAAAACTCAGGCATTTGAATCAAGCTTTTTGTGATGAGGCTGTATCTCCAAAGACTCCAAACATAGCCTTATTTAGTATTGGAATACTCCTTCTTTGTCTTATTTATGTTCTTCAAATCTACCAGATTGTGAAAGTTGTAATGGTTCATTAGTTGCTTATATGACAAAAGTGTCTTTTGACTGTTGTTTTTGCAAGTCTCTCAAAATGTAAAGATTTAACATGGTAAGTAACAAGCTTCTAGCAAGATTTATTATATCTTAGAAAAAATGACTATATATAAGTGAAGATTTTAGTGTGGCTCTTCTCTTTTTATATTGATCTTTTGCTGTTGGTAGAAAAGTATCATTTAGATTTTAGAAACATATACTTCAAAGATTCACAAAATCTTTTAGAATATTTTAGAAGCTCCTTGAATTAATGAAAGTTGATTAAGAAGCTTTTTAGTTAATAAAAGTCAATTGAAAAGTTTCTTAATTAGTAGAAGGAGCTCAAGAAGCTTTTCAGTTAGTAGAAGGAATTCACAAAGATTCTCAATTGGTAGAAGCTACTCAAGAAGCTTCTTAGTTTGATGGAAGCCGCTCAAGAAGCATCCTAGACATGAATATATATAAGAGTCAAGGTTGAAGAGTTCTTCAATCTTGACAATGCATCTTTTAGAGTTTTAGGTTATTTTTCTTGGTGTTGTTTGTATTTTCATCTGTTTAATTCAAATTCTTCTTGGTTTCTTTTTGAAACTTTGTTTTAATTTAAATCTCTTTCTTTATATTTGTATGTCCTTCACAAATTGTTGAGATTGATCTCATCTTCAATATCAAAGTTGAATCCTTTTTGTTAGAGAGTGGATTACTTCTCTACTCAAAGGTATATCAGCACTTTAAAGGTTACAGATTACCTTCCTCTAAACTGATATTTTCTTCATTATAATATTAAAGCATTGTCCTTCTTGTAAGAGAGTAGATCACCCCTCTCCTTGAAGATCTTAAAGCATTTTAGAGATTGAGGATTATCCTCCTCTGAATTGATATTGTCTTCTTATAGATTCATTTTTTCTTTCTCTTAGAATGGTTGGAAATCAAGACATTAGTATGATGAAATCTTCTAAGTCCAAGTTAGATACCATTATAAGTACTCATATTATTTCATTTGCTAGGATTATGAAAATTGAAGGGATTATTGTAAAACTTTATAAAGATGTAATATTTGGAGTACTACAATCTAGACTATATTCACTCCCAACTTTTGTGCTTAAGGATGCAGTATTACCTATGCTATGCCAAAAAAATCTACTTTAATAATGTAAGGAGCCTTGAATTAGTCTTCTAGAAAAATATGATGATACGCATTCAAAGTTCCGAGGGTTTCTCAAACAAGTTTGATTAATAATGGTCCTACAACCTGATATTTATCCAACAAAAGAATCACAAGTTGAATTGGTTGGCACCTTGTTTACGGGACAAGCATTATCATGGTTTGCTCCTTTATTTAAAAAAAGATCATCAATTTTGAGTAACTTTGAAATTTTCATGGAAGCATTTGGAGAACAAAACAAAGCTCATTGGGCAACAACTAAGATTTGAGCATTATATTGTTGTATTATAATTGCTTATAGTATGTAAAATCTACTCAAAATGTATAATATGTTTATAAATTTAGATATGTATTAGAATGATTAGTAAAGTAAATTAAAAGAAATTGATATAAGAAAATTTATTTTAGATTTTTACTTAGTTTGATTATGGCTTTTAAATTATATAGAATCTAAATATTTTGTATAAAGCCTTAAGAGGCAATTGGGGTCCAAAGAAGACAAATTAAACTACTAAGAGGCCTATTTGGAAGGATGAAGACAAAGTGAGGATGAATGAAGACAAGAGGTGAAGTTCTTCATTCCTATTGGTCAATGGTCATGCCTAATAGGCTTTGAGGAGGCTGCCTACAACAAGAACAAGGATTTCAGTAATTTCAAGGAAGCCATTCAAAAATTAGAGATTTTTGTTAAAAAGCTTGTTTTTTGTACTATAATTTTGGTATAAGAATCAAGGGATTTGGAGTTTTAATGAAGGAGGAGTAGACACTTGAAGTTAGGGTATACAAATTGTACCTACTATCACTCTTTTGAAGATTGGAGGAGTTATATGTAAGCTTTTGGAGATCGGGAGGTGCGGCTAGAGAAGTAATTTTAAGTTCTATACTTGATGTAGAAGAATTGCTACATTTGGAATTCTAAAGAAGGAGATATTGGAAGTCAAAGATAGCAGATTGAATTCTAAGGTTGTAAGTAGGCCATTTTATTGATAGTGATGGGATTTGCCATATCTTGAGTTTTTAGACGAATTTTTGTCTCAAAAATTCCAAAAAGGTGTGTAATTATGCTAAAAAGCTATAAACCAAAGTTTCATAGCATTTAGACTTTTAGATTGTGAGATATAAAGAATTTAGTACACAGGTGTTTGTAAATAAGGGTTTGAAGCTACTACTAGGATTTTAGCAATATCTAAAGAGCGGTATTGAATCAATAGTTGAAATTTGTGGTAATAGTTGTGAAGAATACATCAGTACTTTTTATAAATTTGGACTAGATTTAGATAGTTGGATTAAAAGTTATGGATTATTGAAATTTGGAAAAAATTCCTTTCTTATTAGGGAATGAGTATTTAGAATATTTTGTTATGCTTTGAATGATTTGATGAAATAAAACTCATGTATTAGATGTAATAGCCTTGAGAAGGAGGCTTTTATATAAATTTTGGGAGTTTTTATTATACTTGGATCTTAGTTGAGTAATTAGTAGCAGACAGAAGCCCAGCGCTTTCTTGAGACAAATTCTCTCTACCATGACAACGTCAAGGGATATGCTCTGCATCAGTCTACACATCCAATTTTAAGCAATTAGCATGCAATATCAATTGAATGAAGAAGCCTCAATGAGCCAATTTTATTGGAGATTAAAAGATGATGTAAAAGATTTATTATTGTTACTTCAGGATCTATAATCGCTCAATGAATCCATTAACCAAGTTGTAAATTGTGATAACCAATTATTTCAATGTCAACAAGATCAATATTCATGGGTTTCAATAAGACAATATGTAATCCAACATACCCTTGCTATATCAACAAGCATTTTGAATTTACACTCAAAAATAGAAGATATACAACTTGATATAGTACGATTTAAACTTTTTGGTGCATTAAAAAAAAAAGCATTAGATGGAAGAAGATCTATACTTATATTGTAGCAAAGAAGGCCATAAAGTTGCTAATTGCCCAAAGAAATAAAATCAACATATTATCAAAATTAAAAATATAATTATTTAGAAAAATAACAATGTTCAGCCACAATAGGGACTATGCGATTGAACAATCCTACATTATAAAACTATTTAGATTCCTCTCTTTCTACTCAACCTACTTTTTGTTTTATAATTCTTTTGTATTTTGGCCCTCAGAAGCTTTAGACAACTGCTTTGTTAGATTTGGAGGTACCTGCTTGTTTTGTAGATGAGGCATTCAATAAGCTTTATAAAAATCTTCTAATGTAAAAATCCAAACCTATTCATATAGTGGTAATAGATGGAAAATCTTTATCCTCTAGTAGTGTCACCCATAAAACCACGTCTATAGAAATAATTTGATGATCAAATCATATACGCAAGAAATCTAAAATTTGTCGAAATAAAGAAGCAACATATTTTGTCTTTTGTTTGTTGGTTATTAGTTCAAGAAGACCCTTGAGATAGCATCAATGACCTCCAAATATAACTTCCATTGTACCAACATCCCATTTAAGAATCTGCTCTTTGTTGCGACCTTCAAAACATCCTCCAAACATAATTTTTGGTCCACCTAAAATCACCCTTTTAACTTCAAAGAGTATTATCAAAGCTTGGATATTTGAATCAATATTTTTGTGATGAGGCTATCGTTTTATTATATGCTATTTTATTAAAAATGCATTGGGCACTTGTCTATCAAAGGTGAAGTTGTGTTTTACAAGTATACAAGAAACTCTTATAGGTTTCATCTATATAAGAAGAATATGATTCGAATTCCAATTTAAAAGTGCTTAAAATCAATACAAAGTGCTTAAAAACACTCTTTTTGATAACTTTAACTATACACAAAATCCAATTGCCTTATTACTTTCACAATTAGGCAACTCAAATTTTTCTTTACAAGTCCTAATTCTACTCAATGAGATTTAGAAGGCTATAACTTTTAATTTGACCATCCACTTGATGTGAAATTTTATATGTAAATAATATTATAAGTCTTTTACATACTTAGAAAATTTCAGCCCAATCTAACTTACAAATTGTGAAAATCATCCAAAAATTGCACTGATGTCACTTAGCTGTTAACTTGAAAGTTGATGCAAATGCTCCAGTAGTTATTTCTCCTTCTCCAACTATTAACTTTAGCTCAAAATTGGTGCATAGCTTGATTTCTAACTCTTCTAATACCATGCCAAATTTCATCTTGTTTCAATTGATAAATCTCTAAATATTACAAAAATCCTAAATAATCTTAAATTTCTAATTTTTGGTACCTTCTTGTACTAAAGATTGAATATCTCCCAACTGCACTATTAAATTATTATAAATTTTTATACAATCTTAGTACATTCCATCATCCATATATTATCAAACTTTTAATCATAGATATTATATCAATTGCACAAAATAGCTGAGAGTGCTAGCCTTAATTATATTGTATAAAAATTCAAATCACCAATACAAACCTTGATTTTAGACAATAATTGCAAAGTCCTTCTAAATCCTACAAAAATAACTTTTATGCTTCTAAAATGAACTTAAAACTAGCTCTCAAATCCTAATCACCAATCTCCAAATGATCTAATAATTTGTCCTAGATAGTTATTTTTGTGGCTAGAAGTCTGATTTTGACCTTATTCCATATATGATCAACCTCCAAGTATCAATCCAACCTATCCTAAGGGTTTTTAAGCTTGATCCTATCCTCAACTTAATCCTAGTATAAACTATATCAATTATTTATCTCATCTATTCTATTTTTATTAATTTATTATTTTTTAAAAATAATAAAAGTTTCTACAACCTTGAAGGAAAAATTAATGATTAATTTTTATCTATTGGCTATTAAAACAAGAAAATAATCTAAAGAGCTTTCATAAAATCTTTTTTAAATATATTTAATTACTATTGAATTAAAATAATTGAATATTAAATAGAAATCATTCTTGTTTATATATTTTATCACATAAACATGTTACAATACGACACTATATCTCCAAAGATTCCAAACATGGCCTTACTTGGCATTAGAATATTCCTTCTTTGTCTTACTTATGTTCTTTAAATCCAACAGATTGTGAAAGTTGCAATGGTTCACCAACCATTTGTGTAGCAAAAGAGTCTTCTAACTCTTGTTCTTGCAAATTCCTTGAAATGCAAAGATTTGACATGGTAATTAATAAGCTTCTAATAAGTTCTATTCTATCTTGAAAAAAATGACTATATATAAGTGAAGGTCTTGGCATGGCTTTCTCTCTTTTATATTAGTCTTTTGCTATTGGTAGAAAAATATCATTTAGAAGCCAAGAGATATTGATGTCTACAAAATCTTTAATGGCAATTGAGTCCAGGTTTTCTAGGATATTATTGATGGAATTTACAAACTTTTTCAAGTGCATTCTTAAGGTTTTTGAAGGTTCTCATATTCTTTTGCTAACTCCATAGCCCTTCTAATGGATGAAATATTCCAATCATCCATATTTTATATGTAAATCTAATATTTCATCTGCTTTGTATTCAAGCTTTTGATTGACTTTAACTAGGGTTGGTGGTAGAAGTGTTCTTCTGACAATACTTGATTTATAATAGGTTTTTAAAAGTAAGACATAAAAGATTGGATGAATGCACATGCTATTTGATAGTTCAAGATAAAAATTTATTGACTTTATTTGGTATAGAATTATAAATGGTCTAAGTCTTTGGTAGTCTAATTTCCATGATGGTTGATTTGTTTGTATATTTTGCCAAAGTAGTCAAACACAATCTCCTACCTTAAACTTTGGTTGGTTTTTGCAATGAATGTTTGTATAGTCTTTATATTAGTCTTGAGCCATTTGCACTTGGAATTTTAATTCTTCATGGATGGCGTTTAAATAGATAGCTTGATTTTCTGTGGCAGGACTTCCTACATCTTCAATTTGGAAAGGATTGTTCTAAGATAATATTCATAGTTTGAAAAGAATGGAATTTGCTTTGTCAAATAATATTTGATATTATTATATATAAATTCAGTCAATGATAGAAGATCCATCCAATCATCTTGTTGGTAATTTATACTATAACAAAGATATTTTTCTAAGATTTAATTCACCCATTCTAATTGACCATCAGTTTGAAGATAATAAGCTAATGAAAGGTTGAGCTTGACCTTCAAAAGTTGAAATAGTCTTTTCCAAAAATTTGATACAAATTATGGTCTTTGATTTAAAATGATGTTAATTGAAAGGCCATGATTTGATAAATATTATCAATAAAAAGCTTGGCCATTTTTTCTCTAAAAATAATCTTTTTATAAAAAATGAAGTATATTATTTTGATAAAACAGTCTACTATTACAAAAATTGAGCCTTTTTATTAGAAATTAATAGGTCTATAATAAAGTCCATAGATAACAATTACTATGGACCCTTAAAAATTGGAAGTAGTTGGAAAAGTCCATATAGTTGGTGTCTTGGATTTTTTACTTATATAAAAACAATGGTTGGATTTGTTCAATAATATCCTATGATACAAGGTTTTGTCTATCAATGACTTCAATGGGTGTAGGATAGATCTTCTTTAAAATTACTAAGTTGTATTTGGTTGCAAAATCTTTATCTATAAAGCATGCTGAGGCTTTAGTATTTAAAAAGACTTTAGCAAAAATCTCTTGTTTTAAGGTTCTTATATGTATAGAAAGTGTAAAATAAGACATTGGATCCGAAGGTAGAAAGAGACCTTTTTCTAGTACTTTGGATTTGAGGGTGTCCAAATGCAAGGTTCCTACTATAGATAGATATCTTTGTTTTTTGATCTTTTTAATTCAAATGTTATATCTCATGCCTTGAATTTTTTAGACTTGTTTAAACAGTTTGCTAGCTTGTGATTAACTCTTCTATAATATAGACATAGATTCTCTTGCCAACATCTAATTTTTTTTTGCTAGTGTTAATGGCTTGAATTTAATTACGTCAATCTACATGGATTCAAGATATGTTAATGGCTTGAATTTAGTTACATCAATCTATATGGATTCAAGATATGTTAATGGCTTTTCCAATATTCTTGAAGATGTAACAAACATACCTTGATAGATATTGCTGAATTTTTTTTTTAAACTTCAATAGTACATATCTCCAAATCAGACTATCCATAAGTACTCAAATTTTATATGAAGTACTGATGTATTCTTAGCAACTACTACAATAAATTTCAACCATTGATTGATTGCTAATCTTTAAATCATCAAAATCTTAATAGTAGATTCAAATCCTTGTTTACAGACATCTACATGCTAAATTCTTCATATCTTACAAATTAAATATCCAAATGTGATGAAAATTGATTTGTAACTTTTTAACATAATGATTTATTTTTTAAAAAAAATTTAGATAAAAATTTGTCCGAAAGCTCAAGATATGGTAGAAATCATCACTATTAACAAAATGGTCTATTTAGTACCTTGGAATTAGATTTGCTATCTTCAACTTCTAATATCTCTTTTTTTAAATTTTAAATATAATATTTTTTTTATAGAAGATGTAGGTCTTGAAATCAACTCTCTAATTACATCTTCAAATTTCCAAAAGCTCTTATACAACTCCTCATATTCTAAAAAGAATGACAGTAGGTACAATTTGTATACCTTAACTTCAAGCGCCTATTCCTCCTTCATAAATATTCCAAATCTCTTGATTTTTAAACCAAAATTCTAAAAAAAAAAAAGATTTCTAATCCTAGCTTCTAATTTTTGAATGTCTTTTTTGAAGTCATTGAAACCATTGACATTGTCGCAAATAGCCTACTTAAAGCTTATTAGGTATGACCATCAACCAATGGAGATGAAGATCTTCACTCCTTGCCTTCATTCGTCCAAAGCTTGCTTTCATTCTTCCAAATAAGCCTCTTAATAATTTAGTTTTTCATCTTCGAGTTCCAATTTCTTCTTAAGGCTTCATACTAAATATTTACGTCTTATATAATTTAAATGCCATAATCCAAATAAATTAAAAAAAAACCAAAATAAAATTTCTTATACCAATTTCTTTTAATTTAATCTACTAATCATTCTAACACACATTTAAATTTATGAATATATTACATATTTTGATAAGTTTTTACATACTATAAGCAATTATAATATGACAATGATAACATCATCCAACCATGCAAAAATTATTATCTTACATGAAGCATCTTGGGAATGAGTCTAGTTGCGATTAATGGACAAGCTCATCTAAACATCCTGTCACGGACATACTTAAGTCACTACTAGAACTTTTGGTAGTCTTCCAGAATCTTCTTCAAACTTTTAAAATATTCTAAGATACTCTTAGGATCCTCTAGAATCTTCTTCAACCTTTCAAGATCCCTCGGAGATTTTTTAGAGTCTTCCAAAATCTTCCTCAAGCTTCTAAAATATTCTAAGATATTCTTAGAAGGTCCAATAAGACATAAGGCCTCATAGTATAAATAAGAAGCAAGACTGAGGAGTACCTCAGTCTTGCCAATACAAGTCCTTACACATGTGTGTTGATTATCGAGGTCTGAACAAGGTAACTATAAAAAATCGCTATCCATTACCATTAATCTCATAATTATTGGAACAATTAGGACAAGCAAAGATTTTTACAAAGATTAATTTGAGAGGCGCCTACAACCTAGTCAGGATTAAAGAAGGAGATCAATGAAAGATAGCATTCTGCACAAGATATGGACATTTCGAGTACAATGTTATGTCTTTTGGACTTACAAATGCACTTGCAGTCTTCCAACATATGATGAATGATATCTTACGAGAATACTTAGATGACTTTGTAGTCATCTACTTAGACAATATCTTGATCTTTTCTAAGAAGGAAGAAGAGCATGAATATCATGTACGGAAGGTATTAAAGAAACTACGAGAAAGTGGATTATATGCCAAATTAGAGAAATGCTCTTTCCATCAACCATCAGTCAAATTTTTGGGATATATTGCTTCAAAAAATGGAATTTCTATGGATCCAAAGAAGATACAAACTGTTATGGAGTGGAAACAACCGTCATCAATTAGAGATGTACAATGTTTCTTTAGATTTGTAAATTTCTATATAATCTTCATTAAAGATTATTCCAAGATTGCGGCTCCATAAACGCGACTTACTGGCAAAGACAAATTTATTTGAAATAATAAGGCTAAAGAAGCATTTAAGAAGCTAAAAGAATCTTTCACCTCTGCTCCTATATTTATCTACGCAGTTCCAACAAAACCATTTATTTTGGAAATGGATGCCTCAGATTTTGTATTGGGATCTATACTCTCTTAAACTAGTGATGATGGTTAACTACATCCAGTAACATTCCGCTCTCAAAAAATTTCAGCTGCAGAGATTAATTACAAGATCCATAACAAAGAACTATTGACAATTGTTGATGCCTTTGAAGAATGGCGCCATTTGTTGGAAGGAGCTCAACACAAGATCATGATATATATCGACTACAA
Organism: Physcomitrellopsis africana; assembly: GCA_036785485.1. Taxonomy (NCBI): domain Eukaryota; kingdom Viridiplantae; phylum Streptophyta; class Bryopsida; order Funariales; family Funariaceae; genus Physcomitrellopsis; species Physcomitrellopsis africana. The sequence goes on from JAWRVF010001143.1 coordinate 68,446, forward strand.
AAACTTGGAATATTTTATGAGTGCTCAAGTTCTAAATCATCGACAAGCATGATGGAGCATGTCATTATCTCGATTTGATTTTGTAATTACATATCATCTAAGAAAACTTCAAGGAAAATCAGATGCCCTTTCTTGATGATCATATCTTGTACCAAGAATAGGAGACATTATATTGGATCAACAAAAATCAATCATGTTGAAGCCGTCTAATTTGTAATTAAAGATATCGACAATATCTACCTATACAGATACAACTCTCAAGATGGAAATCCAAAAAGCAATGAAGACAGATCCATTTATAAAGAACATCCAACAATGTTTAAAAAATGCACATATAGAAGAAGACAATAATTTCAAATTGGAAGATGGATTGTTATACTTCAAGAATCTCCTATATGTTCCTCTAGGACCTACAAGACTTCAAATCCTTCAAGCTCGACATGACCTTCCAGCAGCTGGATACTTTGGCTTCAATAAGACCTTGGAATTGATATCAAGAGACTATTGGTGGCCTCAAATGTAGAAATTGGTGAAAGAATTTATGCAATCATGCGAAATTTGTGCACAAACGAAGATTCCAAGACACCAACCATTTGGACTTTTACAACCCCTTCCAGTTCCTAAGGGCCCATGGCAATCGTTATCTATGGACTTCATTACAGACCTCCCAATTTTGAATGGAAAAGATTCAATTTTTTTGGTGGTAGATCGTCTTACCAAGATGGCACACTTTATTCCGTGCAACAAGACTACTTCTGGAGAGGAAACAGCCAAGCTTTTTATTGATAATATTTATCAAATACATGGCCTTCCAATTGATATTATTTCAGATTGAGGACCATAATTTGTATCAAACTTTTGGAGATGATTATTTCGGCTTTTAAAGGTCAAGATCAACCTCTCATCCGCTTATCATCCTCAAACTGACGGTCAAACAGAATGAGTGAATCAGATCTTAGAACATTATCTTTGTTGCAGTATAAATTACCAACAAGATGATTGGACGGACTTTCTACTATTGGCTGAGGTTGCATACAATAACTCTGAACATTCTTCAATAAAGCAAACTCCATTCTTCTCAAACTATGGATACCACCTTCGAGCAGATCCATTCCAAATTGAAGATGTGGGAAGCCGTGCTGCAAAGAATCAAGCTACTTATTTAAAAACCATCCATGAAGAACTGAAATTCCAGTTACAAATAGCCCAAGATCGATATAAAGACTATGCAGACATTCATCGTAAGAACCAACTAAATTTCAAAGTAAGAGATCGTGTCTGGTTACTTTGACAAAATATACAAACAAATCGACCATCACGAAAATTAGACTATCAAAGACTTGGACCTTTTACAATTCTACACCAAATAAATCCAGTAAGTTTTCGTCTCGAACTACCAAGTAGCATGCACATTCATCCACTCTTTCATGTCTTGCTTTTAGAAACCTATTATAAATCAAATATTGCTGGAAGAAGTATTCCACCACCAGCTCCAGTTGAAGTCAATCAAGAGATTGAATACGAGGTGGATGAAATATTGGATTCACGTATAAGATATTGGAATACTTCATCGATTAGAAGGGCTATGGAGTTAGCGAAAGAACATGGGAACCCTCAGATAACCTTAAAAATGCACCTAAAAAGGTTTGCCAATTCCATCAACAATATCCTAAAAAACCTAGATTCAATGATCATTGAAGATTTCGTGGACAATAACATCTCTTGGCTTGTAAATGACGCTCCTTATCAATAATAAAAGACCAACATAAAAAGAGGAGAGCCACGCCAAGACCTGCACTTGTATTTTCTTAGGATAGAATAGATCTTGCTAGAAGCTTATTAGTTATCATGTCAAATCTTTGCATTTCAAGGGAATTGCAGGAACATGAGTCAGAAGACTCTTCTGGCATATAAGCGGCTGAGGAATCATTGCAACTTTCACAATCTGCTAGGTTTGAAGAACATGGACAAGATGAAGAAGGAGTATCCCAACTTTAAGTAAAGCCACGCTTGGAGTCTTTGGAGATACGGCCTCATTACAAAAATCTTGATTCAAATGCCTGAGCTTTGGTAACACTCCTCGAAGTTAGAATGGTGATTTTAGGTGGACCAGAAATTATATTCGAAGGATGTTTTGAAGGTTGCAACGAAGAACAAATTCTTGGATGGGATGTTGGTCTAACAAAGGTTATATCTGGAGGTCATCAATGCCATTTCAAGGGCCCTGTTGAACCGATAACCAACGCACAAAAGACTGAATATATTGCTTCTCTACTCCGACAAATTCTAGAATTTTTACGCATATGATTTGATTATCAAATTGTTTTGGATCCTCGTGAAACTTGTTGCTAGAAGGGAAGATGATATCACGGACATACTTAAGCCACTACTAGAACTTTTGGTAGTCTTCCAAAATCTTCTTCAAACTTCTAGAATATTCTAAGATACTCTTAGGACCCTCTAGAATCTTCTTCAACCTTCCAAGATCCCCCGTAGACTTTTTAGAGTCTTTCAAAATCTTCCTCAAACTTCTAGAATATTCTAAGATATTCTTAGAAGGTCCAATAGGACATAAGGCCTCATAGTATAAATAAGAGGCAAGACTGAAGAGCACCTCAGTCTTGCGAATACAAGTCTTGGAATAATCCAAAGTGTTGCCTTGTTCTTGATATTAATCCAATTTCTTATTTTTGATCTAGTTCTTGTTCTTATCCATCCAATTCTTTGTTCTTGAAGTTATTTTGGTCCTAATTTCTTCTCCTTAATTCTTTGCTAACCTGCTAACTTGCATCCTTGACACATCCTACACGCCTTTATATGATGATTTTCCAACTATCTTATATGAAGACAATAGCACTTGTATATATTATATATCTATCGCTGCGTTATCTATGACATTGGTATGTGGCGACTTATTTTTCTTGAGCAAGAGAACTAGTGAATGTATTAAGAAAGAGACTACTCATAAAAATTTGACAATCTTTTTTCATCCACTTGATTGATTTTTACACATTGGATTTTTATCATGAGTATGAATTGAAAAAATACACTATATTCTTTTTCCTTAGTTTGTGATTTTGTCCTTCACTATAGCTAGATTTTTCCAAATAAGGTTTTAATGAGGCAACAATTGTAGATCTTGCAAGATTACAAAAAAATATAGATCATAATTCTATATAAATTTTATGTTATAAATATAATGTCAAGTAAGGAAGAATATTGAGAGCATTTTAATGTCGGTAGGCTCTCTCCATAATATTTACTATACCTATATGCTACAATGTCGGAATTTAATCTGTAAGTGTATGATACAATGTCGGAACTGTATGCTACAACGTTGGAATTTAGTTTGGGAGATATTGTTTATCTCCCCCGCTTTTTATTATACTCAATTAAATTAATAATGGACTTTCTAGAAAAACTCTTTCAACAAATCTCTTTCTCAAAACCTTCTCAACAATTTCCTTGCAAGGGTCAGAAGCAGTGATACCAACATGCTGCGACTAGAAACGGGCCGCAACGGATCGTCATGCCGGGGTCTAGTTGAGAAAGCCACGTGGATGGTCTGATGTTTCAACGTTTTTAACAACCATTTGCAGACACATAGAAAAACATATAAGCCAAGGAAATAAGAAAAATCTTTTGTTTTTCGCGCTTGGGATTACCGATTTTCTACTCGTGGTGCGGGTTGTCTGGAATATACGGATGAAACCTGCTCTCTGGGAGCGTGGTAAGAAATATCAGGCCCCCCGCGTTGAAACCGCGTAGAAAAGCTCGAATTGTTGCCATTCACGCTGACCGATCTCCATCGTTTGATGTGTTACGTATGAGCCGAATTCATCAATCGATAAGTGACAGCACCTTCGCATCTCGAAGCTGCGTGGATTGCTGCCCAGTCTAGAATAATATTGGTTTTTAATCGTCAGGATGGAATGCGCTGATTAATTGCTATTTGTGACGATGATTGCCTGAACGGGGAGTAAAGGGGTCAAGTACTGTTTGTTGCTGGACTTGTGTGCAGCTGAGTTCTCGGTGTTCGGAATAGACCACAAGTTTCCTGTTGTTAGGAAAACAGATTTTGGTCCGGTGGTTTGGGTTTTGATCTTCGTGATCCTTGCGGCTCTTTATTCTTTATGCTAGGGTTGCAGTCTGAGATTGTAAGAGCGAGCTCAAACTAATTGCGGCGCAGGTATGTTTCCGTGTTGCTGTCTGCAGTGCAGTATGTCCTTCCGTTTAGTTAGTCGTTGCTCACCAGGGATGAGAATTTGACTTTCAACGACATAGAACTAGAAAATTCATGGTGCTGCAGATGACGACGCCGATGTACTTTGCTCAGGGGTAGACGTTGCTTCTTGATCATGCGATCCTCGCCATGAATTAGTAGGCGTCTAGCACTGCCAACGAATTTCCTTCTGCTGATGCATGTGATCTATTCTGAAGCTGCTTGTTCACGTGATTTCAAGAATATCCGAAAGTGAAATTGCCGTCTAAGTAACGATGAACTTCCCATCGCTGTAGGATTTTCTAGAAATACACTCCATCAGATCAAAGAAACTGGGAGTACTCTCTGCGTACCGACCAGTAGACTTTTTCTATGTCACCAAGGCAGCCGGTTCCGCGGATGCAGTCGCAATTGCAAGGGTTCGTGCAGTCTTGACAAGAAATCTGAAGTAGTTGAAAATTCTGTAGTCTTTTCAGAGCGCGTGAACACAGGACGAGCTGAGGTCGATCTCCATGGCGAGTTTTTGGAGAGTTGCTAATTTGGGGTTTGTGCTTGTTTTCCATCTGCTCATTCAAACAGAAGCCATCACAAATCCTGTGGATGGTAAGCTTCCATTTTACGAACAGCTTCCGTTCCCTCAAACCCTTCACAATCTTTTACATGTGACTTGAGCTTTACAATCCTGTCTCCAAGGATGATTGTGGTCACGAACTGTGTTATTGACTGTGCAGCTCAGGCACTCCAAGCGTTTTACAAAACTCTGGAAGACCCTGATGGTGCCCTTAGTAACTGGCAAGGTAACTCTCCCTGCGAAGACATGTGGGAAGGCGTGATTTGCTCTTTTCCCAAAGGACCGAGCAACGTCACGTTTGTGACGGAACTGTAGGTTTCTTCGTCTACTTCCCAGGTTCTGCTTCATTACTAGGCTAGAATCAACTCCATAAATCCAGTCATGTGCTGGAACCATGCATATTTCATGTAGAACTTTTTGAGTTTAAGTCTAATCAGTGTTGCGTGTGTGTTGTTTAAGGCGGCTTTTCATGCATAACCTTGGGGGTAGACTTGCGCCGGAACTAGGAAACCTCACTCAGCTTGAGTACCTGTAAGTGGATCAACTGATTCAATTCTCTTTTTGGATGGTATTTTGAGGGGTGTCAAATTACATATCGAATTCGTGTTCCAGATTCTATAGGTTTTGTTGAACTTTTGCAATGCTTTGGCAGGGATGTGATGTGGAACAACATGACTGGGAGCATACCTTCTACATTCGGTAAATTGACGAATCTGTATCTTTTGTAAGGATTTCGGCGGTGACAACTCTTTCTTGAGCTTGCAATCATGCTTTTCTCACTGCGAGTCCAGCCTAGGTCCCTTTATTTCGTGATAACTGCAAAGATAATGTGTCGTTTCAAAGACTCCGCTACAAGTGAGCTAACCCTGATCATCATTTGTCGCTCTAGGCTACTCAATGGAAACCGGTTCACTGGAATTCTTCCTCCCGAACTCGGCAGCTTGTCAGGCCTGAACAGGATTCAGATCGACGAGAACCAAATCTCCGGACCTATTCCACCGGAGTTTGCTGGGTTGACATCGATTCAACACTTGTGAGTATCCATCTCAAAATTTCAATGAATTTCATGGACTAACCCTCCTACCACGTCTACAACTAGGACTTTTGACGACATGATCACCAAGCTAATTTACTGTTCTTACAGCGATGACCATTAGTTTAAGATCCTCACTATGTTGATGTGTTGGCGGGCGGGATTATAGGCACATGAACAACAACTCGCTCAATGGTAGCCTTCCGAGAGAGCTGGGTACGCTACCAAATCTGGTTCACATGTAAGATAATCTACAAGTATGCTCCTCAAACTTGCAAGTCACTAATATACAGGATGTTTTTGTGGATACTTGTTTGATCTATTTCAGCAAATTTTACATACTTGTGGATACCACTCACAAATGTGTGCCTCTGCAGATTGGTAGACAACAATAACCTGACTGGATATTTGCCACCCGAAATCGCAAATGCGCCGAACCTTCTTGTCATGTAAGTGTGACGCTGAAGTTCTCTTTCAAATCGAATACAATGCCGCAATAACATTTTGGCTTCGTGTCATAGGGAAGCGTTGTTTACCATCACGCTCTGGGAGCTCTGTGAAAAAGACGGCGATATCTTAGTGATTTAGGATAACCATGCATGATGCCGATTGGATGCAGACAGCTTGATAACAACAATTTCGCGTCTAATGCCACAATTCCTGCAAGCTGGGGCAACATCTCTACACTCTTGAAATTGTAAGTGCGCTCTCAACTCAAAACCCAGAATGGTATAATTTTGCGCAAGCTTGATCTAACTTCAGTATGATCATCTCAGGACTTAGCCGTTTCTCTGCTGAAGCATTTTATCAGTTTTATGGAAGAAATACGTGATAGAACCAAGTAGGAATACTGCACATTTTCGAGTAACTAGGACTAGAATGAGTTGGTTACTAGCTGAGATGACTGCTGTTGATGTAGGAGCATGCGAAACTGTGGGTTGACGGGGTCCATTCCAGATGTGGGCGGCCTTCAAAAATTGGAAGTATTGGACTTGAGCCACAACACTCTGACGGGTAACATTCCCAATGCTAGCGCGTTCCCTCCGAATCTCACATCTATGTGAGTAACCTCAGTGTTCCACAAACTAGTAATTTTCTCCTACATACACTCTAACCTTGAATAACAAAAAATCAATTGGACAGGCGGAGTTTTCGTGGGCATGAAAGTAAGAACTTCAATGGCAATATATAGTAAGCTGCACCTTGTCAACGTTTAAATGATCAAGTCTTCAAAATATGGTTGTATGTGCAGAGATTTATCGTACAATCAGTTGAGTGGCCAGATTCCTGGGTCGATTGGCACTCTGCAGATGCTGGAGTATCTGTAAGATCTCACGCTCCAGTTACAGTTAGTGTTTTTTTGCTACTATTTTCAGCTGTAGATGCCCCTGCTACAGATTATACATAAGATATGAATAGAATTTGTGCTGCGAATTCAAGCCTTATTTTATCTAACTTAGTAGTTGTTTGCAACACCAGGACGTTGAGGAACAACACAATCGGTGGCGTGGTTCCTAACAATTTAGGAACTGGAAGAGCTTTCCAGGGTAAAACAGGAAGAAAAGTCATGTAAGAGACGATTGCTATCTCAATGTTATGATGTTTGTGCGCACTCTTGTGTGGGCGGGGACTGTGCGAAGTGCTGGTAGGTCTTTGAACCATGGCCTCAGTAGACTAATGTGGTTTTCTCTGCTTCATTAAGCTAACTCGTGAAGAATTTATGTGTGATGTGAAGCGACCTGCAAAACAACCAGCTTACGAACTTCAATACATCCTTGGCAGCTTTGGCAAGCAACACCAGCACTGTTATCCGGTGAGTGGTTGACAAGTAATTTTGGAAGATAATCGCATTTAGTAGTCTGTCGTGTACGCGTCCATAGGCCTAGAACCCTGAATCATGAGCATGGATGCTGACTAGCTAGTGAAAATCGGGAATGTCCAATGTCAGATTTGCAGGGAATCCAACTATTTGTGGTCCAAGTCAAGACCTTACAAACCCTCTTTGCATCCCCAACAACGACCCGTTTATTGTTCCTTACGATTCTACTGTGACAATGGAGACTCCACCCAACCTATGCCAAACGTGCGATCCCATTACTGTCGGCTACCGACTAAAGAGTCCTGGCTTCTCTACCTTTGATCTGCTTGATACGCAGTTTGTGGATTACCTCTCAAGTGGATTAAATCTTTCCCAGAATCAAGTAGTTCTAAAAAACTATACGTGGCAACATGGCCCTCGGCTGCTCATGTCCATCCTACTTTACCCCAAAAACAGCGACACTTTCAACCAGTCGGAATTTGATAGGCTGTATACTACCTTCTCTCAGTGGAGAATTCCGGACAGTGAAGTGTTTGGGCCTTTCGAGCTTCTTTCATTCGACCCTCGAAGTCCTCAGAGTAACTATCTCTTCTGTTCTGCTTGTGATTAATGTACTGCTGAATCTAGTCCATGATGAATGTGAAAAATGCTCTTGAACATGTGTGAATTTCTCTGTAATATAAATTGGTGATTTCGGTTCGAGTGATTGAACAGAATTGTGGTGTTGAATGTAGCTGATAATGGGACATCAAAGAAACGCTTGTCAGCTGGGGCCATTGCGGGCATCGTAATAGGAGCTTCTGTGCTCGCAATGCTGGTAACCGGCCTGATATTGTACATGGTCTATCGGAAAAGTCAACCTTCACCTGCCCTCATGGCTCAGCTTGAACGCTGTAAGGAATTTTTAATGCCGTTTTGCATGATGTTTTTATTGCGAATGTTGGTCAATTCCATCATCTAGATGTGCGAGTTTTAATTCATCTGTTACGAGCATCGATCAATATACTTCTCACGGTTGTGTTGTATCGTGAATGCTTGTGACAGTGAATAGAATGAAGAGGAATCCAGATTTGAAAGTAGCTGGAGTTACGGCCTTTTCTTTTGAGGAGCTATCTCAAGCAACAAACAACTTCAGCGACGAGAACCAAATCGGGCAGGGCGGCTATGGCAAGGTGTACGTGGGCGACTTGAAAGATGGAAAACAACGAGTGGCTATCAAGCGTGCTGAGCAGGGCTCCCTGCAAGGCGCACACGAGTTTTACACGGAGATCGAGCTTCTATCTCGTGTGCATCATCGGAACCTAGTGATCCTTGTGGGCTACTGTGACGATGAAGGCGAGCAGATGTTGGTCTACGAATACATGTCCGGTGGTACTCTTCGGGATCATTTGTCTTGTAAGTACTCCTCTGCAATCATCTTGTTTTGAACTCGGTTTATTCGTTCAGCTTCCGGGATGCACCGACTGCAGGTTAAGGTCTGAGTTGATTAATTATATTTTGACAATGCACCGCGGCGTTGGCAGGCACACCAATGGACTTCCCAACGCGCTTACGAATCGCGCTGGGCTCTGCGCGAGGAATTCTTTACTTGCACACTGAAGCGAATCCCCCGATTTTCCATCGAGACATCAAGGCCAGTAACATATTGTTGGATAGCCGCAAGGTTGCTAAAGTGGCCGACTTCGGACTTTCTCGTCTGGCGCCTGTGCCGGATTTTGAGGGCACCACTCCTGGCCATGTCTCCACGGTTGTGAAAGGTACTCCAGGTTATATGGATCCTGAGTATTTTTTGACGCACAAACTGACTGACAAGAGCGACGTCTACAGCTTTGGAGTGGTGCTGCTCGAGCTCATCACCGGCTTGCACGCCATCTCCAAGGGAAAGAACATTGTCCGCGAGGTAACCTTAATTCCTAAACCCTTACTTCCGACTTTGTTGCATTCATGTTGTATTACCATTTTCCTTGAGGATTTAGTATTGATGCACATTGGAATTCGTGGGCTGGATTAATCTCCAGACGCACACAAGGATGGCGGCGGGGCAAATGTTGTCTATGGTTGACCCATATATAGCCAATTATCCAGCGGAGGCGTTGGAGTCGTTCATGCGCTTAGCTCTGAGCTGTTGCAGCAACTTGCCTGAGGACCGACCCACCATGTCTGAGGTGGTGCGGGACTTGGAAGAAATCGGGCGGCGATACGCGGACATGCTCCCGGAAGGATATTCCAAGGACTCGCCATCTTCGACTTCTCTAAGTGACACACCTTTTCTACCGCGCAGTTACACCCAGAACTACCCTGATAACGCCGACACAAGCGAACTCTTTAGCGGCACAGTGATGCATGTGGCACCCAGATGAGGAATGACGAATCCGTCGCAGCAAGATTATCAAGCCCGTCAACTGGTGTGGGCCTCCAGAATATTGTACACATACTGAAGATCGATCTCATGCTTCATCGCCTCAAATCTCCCATCATTAGAGCAAGTTTTTGATCCGTTCCCAGCACGACATAAATTTGATCCTAATTCAGTTGGGTGGATCCTAGCATTGAATATAGCGTTAATGGCGAGGTCAGGGACTTGGGATTAGCGTTAGTAGAAGTGAGGTGTTTTGCGAGATATTTACGACGAAAACCACATGTTCGGAAAGCAATTATTTAATCTTGTTGGAAAAATGACTCACTTGGAATAAATTTAGGACATGTAATCATATGTATTCTACCAATCCTACAGACTAGTAGTGTACGCTGCGGGTTGCGAGCATCATGAATTTCAGTATCAGAGGCTTCGAATAGTGAGTCATTTGACTCGGAAGTGCTAGAAGGAGCCTCGTTTCTGAAGGTTTCTACAGGGATTATGCTGATTGAAAAGAGTTTCGATTGCAGTATATTCTCATTGTGCAGCATGAATGAGCTTTCGATTGTTTATAATTCCGTGACGAAGCGTTGAAATCTGTGGTGTGGCTGCTGGGGTGATATATTTCCACTTAGGATTGTTCCCCGTTTGGACGTAACACGCAATTCCTTGAGCAAGTGAATTCTTTGAGTATATGGTACGGCAACTAGACAGCTAGAAGGTCGCAATCTTTTCTGTAAAGTGGTTGCCCACCTTTCAGGCGGCTGTAAAATGCTGTCATCATTATTTCCTTGCACATGCAGCCTTTTTGATGCAGCGAACTTTTGAAGGGAGCACATTGCGGATCAAGTAACCAGGAAACTCGCAAACTTAGAACAGATGGGTCTGATAACGTCGTGAACCATGTGTACTGTGCATTCAATTTCAAGCTTGTCATTTGACTGTTTGTTCAGCATTTGTTCGTTGACCTTGTGATTTTGACAAAGAAATCGACCAAGTTCTGAAGTACCTTCAATTCTTTGGTTGGATTGGCAGCTTCTGGCGGTAGTTAGACTCCAACACTGAATTTTCCGTCAGCGATTCTATCGGGACCTATCCAAACAACCGCTATCCACGAGGTATCCTCGAAGAACAGAAAACTATTCTCACGTGAGATTCGAGATACATGTATCTCGAAATTCAACAATCCGAAACCCACATCGCTTTCAAGATTCTCGAAGCGTTCATGGCAACGTCATCAAACAACAAGCAACAGCTGAAAGTTGTAATCAAAGCCCAGAGAAGAATGCACCAATCGTGCCCGGTCATCAAATCCCTTCCAGCACGTACCTGGCACGTTCATAATTCAAGCTCCTAGTGGGACTCCCATCTCTTTCTCCGATTGGTACTGATCCACCCTCACGCTTCTTTCATTCTCCAATTTTCGACCTGACTCGACTTCTCCACTAATTGGAATTGTCTCGCCCGTTTGTACAGAAAGCAATGTTCCAACTGCCGCTATCTCCACACATGTGTAGGTTGTAAAGTCGTAAAATACGAGAGCTTGTAGACGATGCATTCTGCAACGGGAGGGCACAAGAGATGATACCCCAATTACAGAACTTTGTAAAATAGTTCAAATAAAAATTATAGTGAGTCAAATATACTGTTCAAAATAATGCTCATCGTGATTTGAATCAGTTTCAATCATACCTTCCAGTGTTGTAGTAAAAACTTATATATTTTACAAATTTTCATGGTTTCACATTTGTAGTGTGTTTGTGTGTTAGTAATCAATATTCAAAGAGCAAGTGTACCCTGTGTTTGTGTGTTAGTAATCAATATTCAAAGAGCAAGTGTACCCTGTGTTTGTATGCAGCATGAAAAAATCAAAACACAACTAGTCTTTGCAAGTTTGAACTAATGCAAAATACGTGGATTTCAACCTTCAGTCCCAAATAAAAACACTCTAAATAATTATTCCAATATAGATCACACTTAGTAATACTGCAAAACATGATACTGAATTATAAATAGAAAATACATAAAATTTGCGTTTTAAAATAATCTGGTTACAAAATTTAAATCTTACATCTTCAAAATTAATTTTCACAATGGTCCATCAAAGATTTGTTGTCACAATATAAATATCATATATTTATTAATTTTAAAAATCAAAATTAAAATTATCAGTTGAGGGCAAAGAAGCAAAAAATGTTTGAAGAATCGAAAACAATAGAAAGAAACCAAAACCTCATGGCTAAACCATTTATTGTGATAAAACAATTCATGTCACAACTCATAATAAAACATGTTGAGGATCATTGACCTAATTCCACAAGTTTATGCTTCTCAACCATTTTCCGTTAGTGTCATATGACATTGTTTTGGATAGGATCGCCCATCTCCAAACATCACCCCTGCTAAATTGCTGTCATAATCTTTGGACGTTAGGGGAGTATTCTCATTAACTAACGCTGATTCATTAGAATCTAAAGATCGATCACAAATGCCAACATTCAGAAGCAAGAAATACACTTAAGAGATTGAATTTCAAGTAGCCATCTTTTGTACTATCAGTGCGTCATCACAGGATCTTTCAAAAAAACAGCAAACAAGCTGCACAAACTGCAAATGTCTTGAATGATTACTACGTAAAATTCCTTTGTCAATGCCTTAATCTTCTGATAATCTTCAAATTTAATCTCCTGCTCACGCCAGATTTGCGTGCTTTCAAAAAGCAGAAATCAAACAAAGAAAATGAAAGAAATAAAATGATATGACGTGATTTCCGAAAACAAACAAACGAGAGAGAGATAGAGAGACACGCACCATACACGAAGACAGCAGGAGTCTCCCCGCATAGGCCAAGACCTCTGCCTCCACGACTCTCACTCGAGCAGCTACCCTCCTCTTTCATTCTCCTCGTACAATTCGCTGCGACGACAACATCGACTGCACTCACACCTCCTCCCAAGCTCCTCTTGACACTGAGGTCTTGAAATCTCAGCACACGTTCTAATATTTCAAGCTGTCAGCATTTGCTTATCACTCAATCACCCTTTCGTCGTTTCCTTTGTATCACACCGTTCAGTAATCATCAGCAGTATTATAATTCCAGCACTGTCGCCGTCGGACTTTTTCCTGACTCGCTAATCGACAAGCTCCTCTGATACGAAACGGCGACCCTAACTCCCCGTACTCGGCCATCAGAATTGTAAGAAGTTCCTCTACGATCCGCTCAATTTTCTTTTGTCATAGCACGAATGAAGCCTCCAAGCAGGGCGAGAGATAATCCTGACCACTGCACAATCCGGAATCTCTTTACACCAATCGAACGTTACATTCGAGCTCCTCGCTCAATTTTCTTTCGTCGTAGTATGAATGAAGCCTCCAAGCAGGGCGATAGATAATCCTGACCACTGCACAATCCGGAATCTCTTTACACCAATCGCACGCCATATTCCAGCTCCTACATGCCTATGGTAACTGAAGACCTAGCCGGACTGATGAAGCAGCACGGTGCCGTTCACCTGCAGAGTAGAAAGATGAACTCGCACTGCCTTCACAGCTCGACAATCTCGCCTGAACGAAACATAGCGAATTGACTCGGTGTTAAAACTTCCACGGCAGCTCTAGCACTTCAAAGAAATTGGCTCGTCAAGTGCCACCCCGGGGAGCAAAGGAACCATGCGACAGCCTGTGATTCTCTCGCATAAATAATCGCTCATCTCTTCTGCAAAATTGTTGACAATGTGGAATGAAAAATACTCGAGACATTAATATGAGATCTATCATTTTGCTTTTCCAGTCCGTAGGAGTTATACGCTAAGCGATCACTATGTTCAATCTCCACTGCTTGGACGATGCTGCTCCGACCAGCTCGATCTGCGCATTAGCAGTACGAGTGTAGTGTATTAGAAAGAACCTGCAAACATTTCTGCAAGAACAAGACGGGGAGTACCGATGTGGAGCAGCGATTCTTAATTTGTTGCGGATGGATCAAGAGCTTGAAGAAACTTATAGTGAACTGCCTCACAAGCTGCGAGTGCGAGTGGAATTGCTGAATTTCCTACTAGGTTTCTTTAGAGCGTGGCATGCAAGAGATTCGAATATCGAAAGGTGATGAGGAAAAAATTCATCAAGCTGGATATGGTGACAAGAGGTGGTGGCTGGTGTGTCGAGTTTCTTTTAAAAATAGCTTGTTGCCAAGTGAAGAATTTCCAAAGATCCTAATTCCATGAATTGGATGTTAATTTATATAAAAGAAAGGTGGCCCAATCTCAAATGTAACGGGCTTGATGGCAATTCCAAAACCAATAGAGAATGGATTCTAGCATTTGGAGTTGATACATAGCATACTGAATATCAATATTAGGTTTTTAAAACCTAGGAGGTGAATTTTTATCTAATTGAAGATTTTTTTAGAATATATATATATATATATATATATATATATATTTTTAAATAACACAATACTTATTTAATAAAGGATTTTTGCCTCTACATGCTACTATCAAGTTTAAGAGCAATAAACAAGGAGCAAGCAAAAAAATTTAAAAATTTAAAAAAAAAAAAAAAATACATATATATATATATATAGACGTATATATATGGATAAGAATTTGCTTTATGATATTTATTTATAGATTAACTCTAAAGGTAGTTTTGGTAAAACAATTAAGAATAATATTGTTGACTCTAATCTTAAATTGTAAGAAATTATTTTTATAAGTGTAAGATTCTACAACAAAGAATTACTTTAATGTTACTTTATATATACTTTATAATAGAAAATTATTTATATTATACTATATAATGTTCTTTGGATTTTTAATTAGATATCTTTTTAATAATAGCTAATTATCAATAGTATATATTTTTTGAATATAAATATTTAAAATAAATATGCTGTAATTAAATTAAAAGCTAAAAAGTAACAATCCATATTATATTATAATATTCTTATTATAAAGCAGGTATTAAAAAAACAAATTAGTAAAGAAATTATATAACTTTTCTATCTAACTAATCCTTATCTTATGTACATATAATTGAATTTCTAAGAGAGAGATATTTAATTTCTTTGTTCTATTATATTTCATAATATCTAAAAAAAATTCTTCTAGTTTGATAAAAATAATTTCTTATTATGGATTTTTTTTTTTTTTTTTTTTTTTTTTTTTTAAAATAATATCTATCTATATTCATTCAAACTAGTTCATATTAGTATTTTTAGTATGTTTGTCATTCAAAGCGTTTTATTTTAAAATACCAAAGAGTTTTTTAAAAAAAATTTATTGTCTATACCTTATAGAAATAACTAAATGACTTTGAATCTTTTAAATCTTAATAGGAGTTTTTAGCAACAAAGCTTATTTTTAAAAGAAGGTTTTATAATTATTCTCATACTATGGGCTAGTTAATAATTTATGAAAAATATTTTTTTAATTTTACATATTTTAAACTTAGTAGTATTTTTGTAACTTACATAATACTAATTTTGGTATTTAAAATTAACAAAATAAGAATCATCAATAAAATTAGTATTAGTTTTTATTCTTGATTTTTTGATTGCATCTCTATTATGCTATATAAGAAAAATTAATATTATTGCTTTTAGTGTATTTATCATAAACTAAATGCCTTTTCAATCAAATTTAAAGGCAAGTTTAAAGATCATTTTTCTTATTTTGATGAAGTCGAGTTTTATGTTGTTTAATAGGTCTTAATAAATTTTCTTCTTAAATTAGTTATATACGCCAATATTCTTTCTTAAGATTATTATAATTATATATATATATATATATATATAGAATTAAAGCTCCAATTTATAAAAAAAAATTAAATTTATTATAAAAATTAATTTTATCTTTTATTACATTAATAATATAAATAATCCAATTTAGTTTTATAAAACTATATTTTCTCTTATATTAAGTTGTTTCATCTTTAGTTTTTTATAAGTTTCTTTATTCCAATATAAGACTTAAGATTATAATCCTATATAAAATAATTCTATTCTATAATATATTGATATATAGAAGTTTAAAAAATATCTTTAAGTACTACAAAGAAAAGAACAACATCTATAGAGATATAAATTTTATTTTATTTTAATCTTTTTTTTAAAAAAAACAGATTATAAAGTTTCTACTCTAAATTTTAAATATAAAATAATGGATATTATCTATCTACTCACATAGATAGGAAGTACTTCCACTCAAGATAAAAACCTTAGCATTTACTTATGAGAGATGAAAGCAAGTTTTTTTGTCTATAGAAAGCATTGTAGTATAATGAATGTTTGAATTATTTGAATAAATAGAAGTAGGTAGAAGAAGGTAGAAATATATTAAGTAGGCAATATCTTCATTAAGAAATTTTAAAGAAGTTTTTTAGATATAGAAAAATTCATTAAATTCTTTTAGATATGCTATGTAGCAAGTAAAACTTGTCTCATAAGTTTCTTACATTTAGAAAGCTATGTTAGAAGAAATCTACAACTTAGACACTTAGACTACAAGCCTTGTTATCTTTGATAAGCTTCTACAAGGTTTGTTGGTAGCTAGTATATATTAAAGCCATTATTAGTCTTATCATATTTTTTTTTAATATTCAAATCTTAATTCAAGACTCTATATTTTTTTAGAATTTAAAAATAGCCATTATAGTTTTCTTTTATCTTATATCTATGCCATCTTTGTTTATTTTCTTATTTTTTAATAGCATATAAATATATTATTTTTTTAGATTTTTATCTAAGTTTTTCTTTGAAACTTAGACAAGAATAATATACATAATACCAAAATTTGATCTTTTTAAATAAAGAATAGATAACCTCTTCTAAAACCATCAAAATTCATTAGAAATTGTTAATAATCCTTTTCTAAATAGATTTATTTTTGCAATATTATCTTCTTCTTTTTTTTCTATTTTGTATAGAAATTTTTAAGTTCATATAATAATGGTAAAATTTATAAAATTAAAGAATATTATAGCATATAATTATAAACAAATAAAAGAATTTATACTTATTATGTATCAACTTAATCTACCACATTAACCAACATAAAAAGTGATTATTAAAAAAAATAAAAATGACAAGAATTTCTTCAACACTTGTACCTCTTCAAATAACTTATAAAAATACTATTGTAATAATTAAAGAACCAATATATATATATATATATATACATATATATATATATATATATATATATATATATTAGAAGTTTGATGGTACTAGATCCAAGTTTTAAGGATTTATCAACCAAGTACAACTTGTTGTTAAGCTCTAATCTTTGAATTATCCAATCTAAGCATCTAAAATAAAATTTATTTAAACTTTATTAAGTAAATTTGTTCTTTCTTTGTTTTTTTTTTTTTTTTAAATAATAAGATCTTATATTAGATATTTTTAATACATTTTAGATACAATTTTAATTTATATATAAAAAATATGATGTTATTTTTTTATTAATTAAATAAATCTAAATTTTATAAGAAAAAAATTAAAATCTTAATCAAATCCTAAATAAACCTTAATAAAATTTTAATCAAATCCAATAGTAGATTTAAAATCTCAATAATTATTAAATTAACCATTGGTCTTTATTTAAAATTTGTACACTTTTTGACCTACTAATTAAAAACAAGTATATTAAATTTGAAGGAATTTGAACTTACAAATCAAGAAAAAAAACTCCTAATTCTTTTAGATGTTGGTCATTCTATTGTAGATATGAGATTTATTCTAATTGTTATTTGGATAACATGGATAAGTAGAAGTACGTAAAAATAGATTAATTTAATAATATCTTATAGAAAAACTTCCTAAAAGTTTCATAGATGTGATTTCATCTTTATTCATATCTATAGGTGATTAGTAGGTTAAAAATTTAGCCAACAAGTTAGCTACATGTTACACATGTTGGTAGCTTATAGAATAATCTAATTATGATAGACCATGATATCGATATATTTTATCAAGAAAGAGTCTTATTATTTTTTTATTAAAAATAGTCTTCTAATAAGGAATAAAATGAGCCATCTTTGTAAGTTGATCAACCACCACAAGGATGCTATCCAATAAATTAGATGGTGATAGATCTATGATGAAATCTATCAAGATAGAAGACCATAATTGTCTTAAAATAAATAAGGGCTATGAGAGTCTATAAGGGTGATGTTGAGGTTTCTTGGACCTTGAACTAATATTACAAGAGAAAACAAAGTCTTTCACAACCTCCTACATTTGAGGCCACCAAAAACCTTAAGAAATAAATTTTAAAGTCTTATTAAATCTAAAGTGACCTGCACTTAGAAAGTCATAGTAAGATTAAAGAATACATAGTCATGTTGGTTCTTCTAAGATATATAAATATTTTTCAAAGTATAGAAGATCTTCTTTAAGTTTATACTTGTCAATATTTTCATTAAAGTAACGTTTGATATGAAAGGCCAAAGCATCATTAATGGTTGAAGTATGTTATTGTACTATAATTACTTATAATATTTAAAACCAATTAATATACATAATATGTTTTCAAGTTCTAGTATGTGTTAGAATGAAGTAATAAAGTAATTTAAAAGAATTGGTAAAAAAAATTTATTTTGGTTTTTTTTTAATTTATTTTGATTATGGCATTTAAATTATATTGAACCTAAATATTTAATATAAAGCCTTGAGAAGAGATTGGAATCTAAAGATGAAAAATTAAACTACTAAGAGGCTTATTTGGAAAGATGAAAGCAAGATATAGACAAATAAAGACAAGAAGTGAAGATCTTCATCTCTATTGGTCAATGGTCATATCCAATTGGCTTTTAGTAGGCTATCCACAACAAAAACAAGGACTTTGGTGACTTCAAAGATGAAATTTAAAAAATCAAAGGTTAGGAATAAAAAGATTATTTTTTGGATTATAAATTTGGTATAAAAATCAAGAGATTTGGAATTTTAACAAGGGAGAAGTAGATGCTTGAAGTTAAGGTATATAAATCATACCTGCTATCATTCTTTTGAAGATACAAGGAATTTTATAAGAGCTTTTGGAGATCAAAAAGTGCAATTAGAGAGGTGATTTTAAAATCTATATCTTGAGTAGAAGAATTATTATAGTTTTAGCTTAAAAGAAGGAGATATTAGAAGTTGAAGATAGTAGATCGAATTCCAAGGCAGTAAGTAGATCATTTTATTGATAGTGATGATTTTTGCCATATTTTAAGCTTTTAGACGAATTTTTATCTATACATTTTTAAGAAGGTGAATTATTACGTTAAAAAGCTACATATCAAATTTTTATAGCATTTAGGTATTTAATTTGTGAGATATGAGTAATTTAAGATATAGGTGTCTATAAATAAGGGTTTGAAGCTACGGCTAGGATTTTGATGATATCTAAAGATTGGCAATGAATAAACAATTGAAATTTGTTATAATAGTTATTAAAAATATATCAATATTTTATGTATAATTTGAATACTTATGAATAGTCTAATTTAGAGATATGCGCTATTGAAGTTTGAAAAAAAAAACCTTTTAAGATTAATGAAGGATTTAGTATATTTTATTATATTTTGGAGATTCTAGAGTATTTGAAGCTTGTATACTTGATATAATGGCCCTTTTAAGAAATAATTTCATATAAATTTAGAATTTTTATCTATCTTAATACTTAATTTAAAAGTTAGTGACAACTAAAAGCCCAACGCTTCCTACCTCGACATAATTGGTACTTCCATTGAGAAAGCCTTAAGGTACTAATTTCTCTATAAATAAAGATGGAGGATCAAAATCTAAAATTTGAATTATCAAGGGAGGTGGTTGCTTAAGACCTTTTTATTGCATTAGTCTAGTTTATGGAAGAGAGGCAACAAGTATAAGGTGATGATAAAAATACCACCAAAGCCTTGAAAACAATGGTAAATAAGGCTAGGAGATTTGAAGCGAGGAATATTACCAAGTTCCTGAAGCTTTATACATGTGAAATGGAAGTGCATTAGATTTCAAAGATAAAGATAATTACCACTTTTGATCTAGAAATAATATCAAAAATTAGAAAGAGAGTGCACAAATTACATAAAGAAATTATATCATAAAAGAAATTTGAGAAGATATTAAAAGATGAATTCTTTAATAAGGAGTTAGAAAAGATGACCAAAAGATCATTCTTGGAATTGATTGAGCTGAGGCTAGAGAATTAGATCACTTCAAATGAATTAATCAAGGAATTTGAAATAAAGTTTGGCTAATTACTACGGTATAAAAGGCAGTTGTTGGAAACCAGGAAGATTGAGCTATTTTTGTAAGAAATTGATGAATACGTAGAGGACAAGCTGCTCTTTTATTTGGCAAATAGGACATTTGAGAGTGGATTTAGAAACAATTGAAGGCTAGTAAAAAAAATAGTAGGACTTGTAGTTAAACAATAAAAGATTAAGACTTGTAATTTTTTTTATCAAGGTTGGAGTCAATGCCTACATATTAAAATCTAGTACTATCTCAAAAAATAATTAAGACTATCAAGGATGATATTCTAGAAGAGTTGATAAACGGCATGTAGGATTTGAGGGTATAAATAACTGAACTAAAGAAATCTCAAATGGTAAGCTCATCAAAAGCAATTGAAGGCTAAAAGGGATTTGTAGAAAGATGTATGTGGTATGGCAATTCAAACCAAAAGCATGGTGATTGTGACAATTACAAAGTTGCAATAAAAAATAGAACTATAAATTTTAAAGAAGATAGGATAACATTCACAAAGTCTAAAGAATCTTTGAAAACTAATTTTGAAAAGAGAGGCATGAAAAAATTAGTAGAGGAGTAGATATCTAAGAGTAGTACTATATATGGAAAAGAAGTAGAGTATTATATTATTATAATTGAACAAAAAATAATTCAGACTAATTCTTCACCAGTTACAGAAATCATGATCAAGGAAGCTGAAGCTATCAAAAAGATGATTGAATAGGATGATCCAGTTGATGCCATAAGTATCAAAGCATTTTTGGATAGAAACCAATAGAATAATAATTTGCATAGTACTATGATTGAAAAAAAAAGAGGTAGAATTACTTAAGAAGAAGATGTTATTGAACTTACAAATAAGAGGAGATCTCCAAGATACTTCTCATGATCAAAATCTAAAGAAGTTGCATCTTTTTATTGATTGTGGTGAGCAACCATTATCAAAAGAATAGTAGAAGAAAGAAAAAACAATAGGAAAAAATAAATCAGACAAAGCCAAAGATAAAAGTCTTACTTACAAATTTCAATTTGATATTGAAACATCTACAAACATAACAAAATATTTTAGAAGAAAGGATTTTAAATGTTAAGATAGAATTCACTCTAAGAGAGGCTCTTGATATAGTTAAGAAGGATTTCTATGAATTGATTGTTAATGTAATAAAAAAAAAGAGACAAATAATAGTTAAAGCTATTATAGTAGAAGCATAGAGAAAGATTATAAAAGAAGCATGTATTATTAATTCATTAAAGGGAGATGATAATAAAATAGAGAGCAATAGGTATTCAATCCTTTATTAGTCTAAGGCTACTATATAAACACTAATAAAATTGAAAGGTTCTAAGGATCCAATCTTAGCCTTCATTAATCTTGGATTAAAAATTAACATCATGTCTAAGTAGATATATAAGAAGAACAAGTAGCTAATTGATATCAACCATGGTTGAGTGATTAGAATTGCAAACAATAAACAAGGTGATCTATATGGAACTTATCTAGTTGTAAAGACCAAGATTGGAGATGCGGAGGTCAAACAAAAAAATTTTATGCAAAAATTTTTTATGCAAAATTTTGTTACATATCCAATAATATTTGGTCAGCTCTATATTACAACTACTAGAATGGAAATTAAAGTTTTGGATGATGGTTCACATTATTCCAAGATTTGTAGTTGTAATAGAAAGAAAGTTGTGCAATTTCTTATTGTGAAGCCTATTTATGAAAGACACAATGAGAAGCTAAGAGAGATGACTTTAATACCAAGAAATATATTCTTAGGTTTCTAAAAGGAATCCATGTAAGATGAAGGTACATGGATACAAATAGATTATCTCCAAATTTTAATATAGATAATTTTAATTCTAGATTTTTGGATTTGATTAGTAATAGATCTATAAGTTTTTAAAGGATTAAAAATTTAGATCCTATAAATAGAAGAAGAATAAAGAAATAAGAAAAAAATTAAAAAGAATGGATTTAATTTCAAGTAATGAAATTATAGTTGAAAGAATAGAAGAAGCAGGTTTAGAAGATGGTTTGGAATAAGTTTTGGAGAGTTGAGCTATAAGCATAGATGAAGATGCTATAATAGAGATACACAACAAAAAGGCTTATGAGGAGTTAGAAAAGTTTGTCATAAAAGGTGAACTTATTACAAATTATAGGTTGAAATCTGAAGCCATAGTATAAATTAAATATAAGATTGTAGCACACAAAATAAAACCTGTAGCTACTTAATTAGTATTTAATACTATGGAATACATCAAGCAAGTAATCAAAGAAATAAGATTCAAAGAGAAGTACAAAATTGGGCATCAATTTACTCAAGAATCATTGATTAAGCTGAAGATTAAAAGGAGTGATTT
Source organism: Physcomitrellopsis africana (assembly GCA_036785485.1). NCBI lineage: Eukaryota > Viridiplantae > Streptophyta > Bryopsida > Funariales > Funariaceae > Physcomitrellopsis > Physcomitrellopsis africana. The sequence continues at coordinate 91,045 of JAWRVF010001143.1, forward strand.
TTTGGCTCATATTAGAAGATGTGTAGGTTTGAAGGAGGTGGATGTGTTAGAGATGTATATTTCAAAAGTTCATAAAAGCTTTTGGAATATTTTAGAAATTTTTTAGTTAGTGAAAGTTAGTTGAAAAGTTTTCTAGTTGATAAAAATAACTTAAAAAGCTTCAAAGTTAGTGGAAGGAGCTTAAGAAGCTTTTTAATTGGTAGAAGCTACTCGAGAAGCTTTTTTGTTTAATAGAAGCCGTTCAAAAAACATCTTAGTTAGGAATATATATGGGAATTGAGGCTGAAGAGTTCTTTAGTCTCGACAATGCATCTCTTGGAGTTCTAGCTCACTTTTCTTTATATTATTCATGTACTCATCTAGATAATTCAAGTCCTTATCGGTTTCTTCTTAAAAAAAATTTCTAGTTTAAGTCTCTTATTTTATATTCTTATATCCTTGATAGTTTGTTGAGACTCACTTCATCTTAAATATCACAGTTGGATCCTTCTTATTAGAAAATGGATTATCCTTCTTGTTGAAGGTATACCAATGCTTTAAAGGTTATGAATTATCTTCCTTTAATTTGATATTTTTTTCATTACAATATTAAAACTTTATCTTTCTTGTGAGAGAATGGATTACCTCTTTTTTTGAAGGTCTTAAAGCATCTTAGAGCTTGTGGATTACTTTCTTCTAAATTAATATTATCTTCTTATAGATTTTTTTTTTTTTCTCTTAGAATAGTTGGAGGTCAAGATATTAGTATGATTGAATCTTCTAAGTCTAAGTTAGATGCCATTATAAGTATTCTTATTATTTTATTTACTAGAATTATACAAATTAAAAAAATTATTATAAAACTTCATAATGACGCAACATTTGGAATACCACAATCTAGACTACACCTACCTCCAATCTTTGCACTTAAAGATGTAGTACTACCTATGCTATGTCAAAAAAATCTATCTATTTAGCAATATAAAGAGCCTTGAGTTAATCTTTCAGAGAAATATAATAGTACATGTTCAAAGTTCTGAGGGTTTATAAACCAAATTTGATTGATAACAATTCTACAACCTAATACTTATCCGAAAAAAGAATCAAGGATTGGATTGATTGATATCTTGCTTATGAGGCAAGTATTATCATGATTTGCTCCCTTGTTTAAAAAGAGATCTCCAATTTTAAGCAAATTTGAAGTTTTTATGGAAGCATTTGTAGAAGCATTTAGAGAACATGACAAGGCTCATTGGATAATAGCTAAGATTTAAGTACTGGGATAAAAGTTGCACTCTATATTAATTTATGTATCTAATTTTAGATAATTAGTGTACAACATCAATTGGAATAAAAAAATCTTAATGAGTCAATTCTATTGGAAATTAATAGACAATGTGAAGGATTTATTATTATCGCGTTTGGATCCACAATTACTCAATGAAACCATAAATTAAGCCAAAAAATATGATAATTAACTATTTTAATTTTGATAAGATCAACATTCATGGACTTTAGTAAGACAACATAAAATTTGACATATTCCTACTATATTGGCAAGCATTCTAAATTCATATTCAAAAAAAAAATATATGTAGTTTGATATAGTATATTTTAAACCTCTTAGTCCATAAGAAAAGAAACATCAGATTAAAAAAGGTCTATGCTTGTATTGTGGTGAGGAAGGCTATAAGGTTGACAATTATCCAAAGAAACAAAATTGACACATCACAAAAATTAGCAGTGCAATTGTTCAAGAAAATAAAAATATTCAATCACAATAGGGACTGTTGTTATATAGTAACATGACTATTAGGTGAAAGAAGAAAAGAATGATTATATTATAGAGGAATTTAAATGAAAATATTTTAAAAAATTATCTTAAAAATATAGATAATAGACAAGAAAGTAGTACAATTCAAAAAGTGCTAATGCTGCCTTTTTGTAGAAGAAGCTTCTACTTACTTTGTATGGCCATAAATTAGACAAAACAAAATAGATTAGAAAAATAAATGATATAGGCAGCTTTAGGAAAGAATAAAGAATAGGTTTTAGTAAAATTCACCTCAAAATTTTAAGAGTTGATATCTAGAGAAGACTAGTTGTAAACTTGGGTTGAAATCAGACCTTGAGGCACAAAACCATGTACCTAAAGTAAATAGAGAGTTTTTTTGGCAGATCAAAGAGTTGAATTTGATAATAGACTTAAGAAGATTTAATTAAACATTAATTTGGATTGATTTGGAGAAATATTGATTTTGTAAGAGCTTTGCAAAATCAAGGTTGATTTGGATGACTTTGATTTTTATGAAATAAAAGAAGATTTATAATTTTGAGCATTTTATAAGTTTGATTATAGATCTATAAGTGCAATTTAGTAGATTTGTAATTATAATTGAGTTGAATGTATGGTATAAGTTTGAGCTTGATTTAATAGTTTAATCAAAGGTTATTAATGTTTAAGTGGGTTAGGATCTTAAAAATTGAGTTTCAAGGGTTAGTGAAGGTTTCTAAGATATTTAGCAATTTACTAATTGGATTGAGATGAAAATTATTTACATGAATGGTATATTTGATTTGCTATGTATGTGTAAATTTTAAAAGAAATTGAATAGTACACAAAGAAGATATTGACATCAAGGTTGGAGAAGGAAGATGGCATATGCTAGAATAGATTTTTGAGCTCATCTTTTATTTGGTGAATTAAAAATTCTTCAGATTCTTTGTGCATGTTGTCAACTTAGTTATTTAAAAGGGTGCAAAATTTGAATCAAGATCAATAATTCAATCATTAGCTATTAAGGTTTTAATCTGTTATAGGGTTTGTTAGGATTTAATTAGGATTTATTTAGGATTTAGAAGTTGATTAGGATTTGACTAAGATTTTATTAAAATGTGATTAAAATTTGATTAAGATTTGATTAGAATTTGATTAGAATTTGATTAAAATTTGATTAAGACTTGACTTGAATTTTATTAGGATTTGATTAGAATTTGATTAGAATTTGATAAAGATTTGACTATGATTTGATTAAAATTTGATTAGGATTTTATTATAATTTTAATATTTAAATATTTTAAAAGGATTTTTATTTTAATATTTCATTTAAAGTTTTATATTAATATTTCTATAAGATTTCTTTAATATTTCTTTAAGATTTCTTTTAAAGTTTTTTTAAAAAAATTATATATTTTTTATAATTAATTAAAAATCTAATTAAACTTTTTTAATAATTGAGTATACTTGTTATTTTTTAATTATAATTTATACATTATTCTATTAGAGGTATTAGGACTTATTGTTGTAATTTCTTTTTTATCTTCCACAACTATGTGCCAGGTGCATTTTCAAGCAAGACTTCACATAATATAACATATTTGGTGAATCTAACATGAAAAGCTTGAGGTAGAAGGTAATTGGATTTTTAATCTATTTGTATTATGGAGAAGAAAGACAAGAGAATGGAAGGAAGAGCTATGGGTGGTACTTCAAGTAGAGCTACAAGTGGAAGCATTAATTGAAGGCAAAGTATGTATTTCAATCCTAATTTTGTAAGTATGTTTGAAGCATTTGCTTTATTTATACAAAAAAAACATATTAAAGATCTCAAAGAAAGTATAACAAACAAAGTATTACAAGTGGTTGTGGACAAAATTGATCAATTTGAAGGGAAGGATATTACAAAATATTTAAAGTGTTATGTGAAAAATATGGAATTGAAGCATGTTTCAAAGAAGGAGATGGTTCTATTATTTGAATTGGCTACTACATCACAAATAAAAAATCATGTGAAGTCTATTATAAGATATTCTAGAGGTTCATGAGAGAAATTTTTTCAAATATTAAAGGATGAATATTTTTTAAAAGATAGCGACCGGATTATAAAGAGATTATTTTTTAAATGGATTGAAAGGCCTAAAAAAGATCTTCAAGCAATAGAATTATTGCACAAGTTTGAAAGACAATATTTTCATTTATCAAAGAAAGAAAGGCAATTATTAGATCTAAATAAAATAATTTTTTTTTTTTCAAATAGTTAATAGAGAGTTGTAAGAAAAGTTAAAAATTTTGCTTAAAGATAAAGAAGAAGAAAAAGAATTAACATCAAATTAGAAAGAAGTAGAAGAAGCAATAAGATTGCTTATAAAAATAAAAATGAAAAAAAATAGGATAGATATTCAAAGACCATTGCAAACATCTAATATAAAATTATCTATTAACCATCCTATATTTATAATTCAATATTTAATATTTACATTAAAGAAAGAAGAAATGAATATAGATGAAATCATATGTGGGATGAAAGATTTGCAAATAAAATTTGCAAAACTTGAAAAAAAAGATCAATCATCAAAAAATGAAGAAGACAAAAATTATGATAAGTGGAAGATGTAGTGCATAGGTGCATGTGGTGTGATAGTATGGATCATTTAAGAAGAGAGTGTGAAGATTTTATAGAGGCGCTATGAAAAGGAGTTTCTTTTTTTTTAAAGATGATATGATACACTTACAAAAAAATAAAAAATTATTAGAAATAAATTTTGATAAAGGAAGAATACAAATATTTGTGGAAGATACTTTTAAAGTGCATACAATTTCAAGTAATGAAGTATCAACATATTGGATGGAAGCAAATTGAGGCAAATGTTTAAGTATAAATCTTGAACTTCTACAAGAATCTAGTTCTTTGTGGACAAGTACAATGAATTATGTTGAAAAAAGAAAATTTATTTTAAATGATTTAAAATATATAGGCAATAATATTTCAAAAATTATTGAATAGAATGATCCAATAGATGGATTATAGGTACATGCTTATATTGTAAGGAGTCAATATGAAGCATTAATAGAAGAAAAACAAAGAAGAGATGAAAGTAATAAAAGGCCATTAAAAAAGACTACAAAAAGAGAAAAAATAAGACAATAAAAAAATCTTATGTATGAAGAAGAAGTAGAGAATGTCTCTACAAAGGAGACGGAAATTATAAAAGAAAAGAAAAAGACTCATGCTTATAAATTACAATCAAATATTGATGCTACTATAGTTTTGAAAAAGATATTAAAAGAACAGATTTTACAAGAGAAGTTCAAATTTACAATTGATAAAATTCTAAGGATTATAAAGTATGAATTTTATGAGGTTATTATTGATATAATAAAGAAAAAATGACAATCTATAAAAGATATTATGACATCAAATATATAAGGAAAAAAATAATAATAATAATGTAGATGAAGATGATAAAATGCAAGTTTTAGGAGATGTTTCACAAGTTGGACTTACAAAAGAAGGAAATGGAATTCAACCATCTAATTATTATTTTCAAAATCATTAGATAAGAGCTACTATAAAAAATTTAGTAAAATTAGGAAATTTAGAAGAATTAGTATTATTAATTGATCATGGTTCTGAAATCAATTTGACATCAAAAGAGTTATATAAAAAGGAAAAATGGCCTATTGATACTGAACATGGATGGATGATAAGATCAACAAATAATTCAAAGAGAGATTTGTATAGAGCTTGTCTAAATATCAAGGTGATAATAGGAGATATTATTTATGAAAAATATTTCTTAGTATAAGATATATTTACATATCCTATTATATTAGAACAATCATATATTGCTACTATACAAATAAAAACAAAGATTATGGATGATAGCTCAGCCTATGCAAGAATAAGAAGCCAAAATGGGATGAAAGCATTTCAATTTTTAATTTTTTGTACTAATCATGAAAGAAATTGTGATAATTTGAAAGAAAAGCCATTATCAAATGAAAATTTTGAAGACTTTGAGGATTTTTATCACACACCATTGTAAAGCAGAATTGCAATGGATTAGAGAAAAAAATGCTTCCACTTAGTTTAAAAGAGAAGATATTATCTATTAGACTTATTAAATTGAGAGAAGATTGTGTATTTTTTTTTAAGACTATTGACAAGATGAAAAAGATGGACAAACGTTATATTAAAAATATGGAACAAATTTTTTAAAAAAATAGAAAATTGATTGAGAATGATTTTATTTTATAAATATTTAACAAAGTAGGATTTGCACATACTATGGAAGAATTAAATTATTTGTTGCAATGTAGATTACAAAGAGAGAATAGAATTATTAATGTATGTTTTAAAAAAATTTATGATGAAATTTAAGATTTATAGAAAATTTAAGTTACAAAGATGTATATATTGAAATTAAATATAAATCAGTGAAGAAAAAGATTAAACTAGTGGATTTGCCATTATCATCAAATTATAAAAAAATGGTGAAAGGAACATCTATACAACCAAATTTAAGGGATCTTAGGAAGATAGGGCATAAATTTATAGATACTACATTAGATGGATTAAGAGTTGGATGTAATGGATTTTTGAAAAAATGTAAAAAAAAATATTTTAGAGAGATGATTTTACATCATGGAAAGGCTTTTGCATTTGAAGCATATAAAATTTAATGTATTGATCCAAGTATTGTAGCACCTATGGTTGTTTTTACTATTCTTTATAAACCATCAAATTTGTAACCAATTTCAGTACCAAAAGTACATTTATCTAAGTTAATAAATTTATTCAATGAACAGATTAAAATGGGGATTATAGAACCATCTATGGCACCTTATTCTAATCAATGGTTTACAATACCAAATAAAAATGGAACAACAAAATTTATATAAGACATGCAATCTGTAAATAAAGTAATTATTAGAAATATGGATTCAGTTCCAATTGTGGATGAATTTGCTAAAGAATTTGCTAAAAGAGCAACCTATTCAATGGATGATCTTTATTCAAGATATGATCAATTTTAATTGGCATTACAAAGTAGAGATTTAACTACTATAAAGACTCTATTGAACTTAGTAAAAATATATACATTACCTCAAAAGGCTACTAATTTAGTAGCTCATATGATGAATGGAATAAATAAAGTATTGATAAAATTTATATAAAAAAAAACTATGCCATTCTTGGATGATATTCTAATTAAAAAATGTGCAGAAGAGAAAAAAAATGAGACATTGGATCAAAGAGATTGTAGAATATTTGTTGCAAATCATATCATGGATTGTGAAAAGATTTTATCATAGTTGGAAGAGGTATATTTGACATTATCAGGTACTAAATCTATGTTCAAAATAAATAAAATATTTATTATTGAATATATATGTGGATCATATAGATGTAAGTTAAGTATTGAAAATATTGATATTATTAAAAAGATGAAAGAATATGCAAGCACAATGGAAATCAAAAGATATTTAAGAGCATGTATTTTTTATCATATATGGATACCTCATTTTGCACATGTAGCAAATCCATTATATAAGCTGCTAAGAAAGAATCAAAAATTTCAATAGAAAAAAGAATAAAGAAATGAAATGGATAAATTGAAGGAACTTCTTTCTTTGCTTCCAACTTTAAAAAAAGTGAATTATGAATATGAAAGGCCAATGATATTAACAGTTGATGCAAGTCCAATTAGAATAGATTGGACAATTGGACAAGATGATGAAGAAGGGAATAAATATGTAATAAGATTTGAAGGAAAGGTTTTGAATATTAGACAAAGGACATATAAAAAAATTAAAAGAGAATTATGGGATGTAGTAATAGCTATAAAAAATGAAAAGGAATACTTGATTATTATTTCAATAGTTATAGAAACAGATTATCTACCTGTATTGGGCATAATCATAAGTTATTCAATTTCTAATATTACTATATTAAAATAGATAGTATATATCAAATCTATGAATTTAGAATTTAAGCATATTACAAGAAAAGATAATTTAATTGTAGATATGTTATTAAGAATAAGATATTATGATGAAAAAGATATAATTGATTTAGAAGATGATATGGGTGCAAATTTTTATACTAATGCATTATCAAAAGAAAAAGGCGTATATTTAAATACACTATTAGAATCCTTTTTAAGAGATTTATATGAAGGTGAATAGAGAGATATTGAAAAATATCTAACCATATTAAAATAATAAGAAGATTAGACAAATAAAAAGTTTAAAAAAATTCATAAGAAATCTTGTGGATATTTTTTATATGATAGATATTTATAGAAGCATCCAAAGAAAAGAAGAAAAATATTGCAATAGGTGATATATGGTTTAAAAGCTCAACAAAAGATTATTAAGGAATTCCATGCAAGTTTGTAGATATAGTATAGAGAAATTTGAACAACTTTTACTAAATTAAAAGAGAAGTATTGGTAGAAAGGCATATATAAAGATGAGGCTGATTTTATAAGATCATGTGAGATTTTTCAACTTTATTTTATCATTCGGCATTAAGATGAATTACATCTAACTTATCCTCTAGCACTACATTATAAATAGGTAGTAGATTTAGTGGCAATGCCTATGGAACTTGGATAAATGAAGTATTTAGTACTTGCATGTGAAGATTTATCAAATATAATTGAAGGACGAGCTTTAAATATAAAAAATATTAAAAATTTATGTCAATTTTTAAAAAAAATATTATTTATTGTTATGATTGTATTGGAAAAATCATTCTAAATAGAAGAGAATTGGATGCAAAAGAAGTAAGAGAATTCTTTCGTAGAATAGAAATTAAACTTTCTTTGATAATAGCATATAATTCAAAAGATAATGGAAAGAATAAGCATGGATATTTATCTATTATTAAGGCATTAATAAAAGTATGCAATGGCAAAATACATGAATAGCTAAGACTATTACTATTTGGATTATGGAAAAATTGCATAACTTATAGTACAATAACTAGTTATATGCTTTCTGAGCTAATGTATAAACAAAAGCTAATTATGCTGATAGAAGAAATAGTGCCTATATGGGAAGTATTGCCTTGAAAAGATGATCTTAATAGAGAAGAGCTTTTAATATTATAGATTCAATAATTGGAGAGAAGACCTAAAAATATTGAAATAGCAATTAGAAGATTGAAAGAAGCAAGAGAAAGAAATATAAAAAGATTTAATAAAATACATTGGCTAATGCCTAAAAAAATAGGAGAAGGTGATTGGATCTTAGTCTATAACAATAATTTGAATAATCAACATAGTATATTATAAAATTTTTTTAAGCATTGGTTTGGACCATATATTGTGATAGAAGTCTATGACAATAGAATATACTTGTTACGAGAACTTGATGGAACAAAATTAAAGTCACCAATAGCAAGCAAGCAAATCAAGTTATTTAAATAAAGAAGAATATACGAATATTTTGATGAAGAATAAAATATATTAAGGAGTATTGAAACAAGAAAGGAGGAACAAACTGAAGATAAAAAATTAAACCAAGATGAAGAGCATCATACATTAATATATTGAAGAATATTTGGTGCATGTTGGAAGATGCTTATGTTTGGGAGGGACAAATATCATGTAATAACACAACTATTAGGTAAAAGAAGAAAAGAATGATTATATTATAGAAGAACTCAAATGAAAATATTTTAACAAATTATCTTAAAAATATAAATAATAGATAAAAAAGTAGTAAAATTTTAGAAGTGCTAATACTACCTTTTTGTAGAAGAGGCTTCTATTTACTTTGTATGACCATAAATAAGACAAAATAAAATAGATTAGAAAAATAAATGATGTAGGCATCTTTAAAAAAAAGTTAAAAATAGGTTTTTATAAAATTCACCTTAAAATTTTAAGAGTTGATACCTAGAGAGGACCGATTGTGAATTTAGATCAAAATCAAACCTTAAGGCACAAAACTATATACCTATGGCAAATAGAGAGTTTTTTTAGCAAATCAAAGAAATAAATTTGAAAGTAGACTTAAAAAGGCTTGTTTAAATATTAATTTGGAATGATTTGGAAAAATGTTGATTTTATAAGAGCTTTGTAAAGCTAGGATTAATTTGGGTGACTCTGATTTTTATGAAATAAAAAAGGATTTATAATTTTGAATATTTTGTGAGTTTGATTATAGATCTAAAAGTATAATTTAATAGATTTGTAATTGTAGTAGTGCTGAGTGCATGGTATAAGTTTAAGCTTAATTTAATAGTTCAATTAAAGGTTATTGAAGTTCAAATAGATTGGGGTCTTGGAAATTGGATTTCAAGGATTAATAAGGATTTTTAAGATATTTAGCAATTTATCAATTGGGTTGAAATGAAAATTATTTATATGAATAATAAACTTGATTTAATATCTATGTATGAATTTTGAAAGCAATTAAATAGTGCACAAAAAAGATATTGGTGCTAGGAGATTGCGATCAAGGTTGGAGAAAGAGGATGGCCTATATTAGAGTAGATTTTTGAGCTTATCTTCTATTTGGTGAGTTGAATCTTCTTCATATTTTTTATACATGTCGCCAACTTAGTTATCAAAAGGTATATAAAATTTTAGTCAAGATCAATGATTCAATTATTAACTACTATGAAATCCTAATAAAATCCTAATCAAATTCTATAGGATTTATTAGGATTTGATTAGAATTTGATTAAGATTTGTTAGGATTTATTTAAGATTTGTTCAAGGTTTGGAATTTAATAAAAATTTGTTAGGATTTGATTAGGATTTGATTAGGATTTGTTAGGTTTCATTTAAAATTTATTTAGGATTTAAGATTTGATTAAGATTTGATTAAGATTTGATTAGAATTTGCTTAAAATTTAATTAGGATTTGATTAGGATTTGATTATGATTTGATTAGAATTTGACTAGGATTTGATTAGGATTTGACTAGGATTTGATCATGATTTGACTAAGATTTGATTAAGATTTTATTAGAATTTGATTAGAATTTGACTAAGATTTGATTAAAATTTGTTTAGAATTTGTCTAAGATTTGATTAAAATTTGTTTAGAATTTGACTAAGATTTGATTAGGATTTGATTAAAATTTAATTAAAATTTGATTATAATTTTTATTTTTAATATTTTAAAAAGATTTTTATTTTAATATTTTTTTTGGATTTTTATATTAATATTTCTTTAATATTTATTTATTATTTCTTTAAGCCTTCTTTTGAAGTTCTTTAGAGTTTCTTATTTTTTTTTATAATTAATTAAAAATCTAATTGAACTTCTTTAATGATTGAGTATACTTATTATTATTTAATTATAATTTATACTTAATTTTATTAGAGGTGTTAGGACTAATTGTTGCAAATTCTTTTTTATCTTCTTTAGCTAGGTACTCAATGCATTTTCAAGTAAGACTTCATGTAATACAACATTATATGGTTGGACAATTCAACATCACAAAATTATTCAAGTTCCGTTCTTTTTGCTCAATTTACTTATTACTTTACAATTCTTTTGTGTTTGGGCCCTCAAAAGCTTCAAACAATTGGCTTGTTGGATTTGGAGGTATCTACTTGTTTCTTAAATGAAGCATTTATTAAATTTCATAAAATTCTTTTAGCATAAAAATCTAAACTTATTCATGTAGACATAATAGATGAACAATTTTTATTCTCTAATAGTATCACCCATCAAACAACACCTATAGAAGTGTCATTTAAAGACCATAGTAGCCAAATTGTATTCAATATTATTAAAATTCTTTCAAATCTTATTATTTTCTAACTTTCTTAATTGAAAAAATATAATCTATTTATAAAATGGAGGTCATGAAGAATGACATTTCTAATAGAAATTCTAATAAGAAAACTATGTAAAAAGCTATGAATTGATAAGCCTTTATTCATTAGAATAAGGGCCTTTATAAGATCGGCCAAAAAAAATATACTATTTGTTATTTATATAATTCCAATTAAAAAAGATATGATTTCATTGGCAATCATTTTAGAGCAACATATCAAATTTTAAGATATTTTCTAAAAGAAGAATGTTGATATATAACCAAAGCACCAACCATATGATTGTGCTATAGATCTTCATAAAGAAACATAATGACTTTTTGGCTAGATTTATAATCTTTTTCAAAACAAGCTTTTGACATTGAAAGATTATATTGATGAAAACCTTGCAAAGAACTTTATCAAGCATTGAAAGTCTATACTAGATGCACCTATATTCTTTGTGAAGAAAAAAGATAGTTCTTTGCATATATGTATTGATGTCAAGGACAATAACTGGATAAAATCAAATAAACAAGTGAGACCTCTCTCAAAGAAATAAATATAAAGAAGTATATGTATTAAAAAGAAACTGGAATGGCTATTGCCAAAAGATAAGATACTAGAGACTCTTGAAATCAAACTAGAAACAAGAAAGGAGTTGACAAGAGTGAAGAAGGCTTCACTCTTGTCTCTATTTATACTTTATCTACCTAAGAGCTAAGTGGCGACGTTCTATAGGACCTCCAACACGTATCCAATTTACAAGACACGTGTCCAAGTTGCAAGACATGTGTCAAACTTGCAGGGCAAGTTTCCTATATGTTCGCCATGTATTTAGCTTGGTCTTCAAGCTACCAACATGTACGACATGTGGCTAACTTATTGACCAAGTTTCTAATCCAAAAGTCTACTATGGACACTTATAAAGTCAAAGCAGCGTCTATGAAGTTTCTAGGAAGTTTCTCTAAAGATATTATAGAATTAACCTGCTTTTACCTTCTTTTATCTAGTTCTATCTGATCATATAGGTAACTATGTATATGTCCGTGACATTATCCCCCCCTTTAAAGGACGAGTTCCACGAGGAGCGGTGATTACATGTGTAGAAAGTCTAAGATGCGGCGAATAGTATTTGCCACATATTCTGATCTTTGTTCTCTTTGAAGGTAATTGATGGGTCCTCTCAGCCATCGATAGTGTCCCATTCCAGGGCAAGAAGATCACCCTGTTATTTGATCATTGTTGTGACCTTCATAACTTCCTTCAAATATCACATCTGGAACACCGTCAGGAGTTGTTCCTATCTCCAATAAAATCACCAAACATCGAGAATCTCTTCCAAGGTCGTGATACCAAACACGTTGTATCTCGCCATCTATTCGAGGAAGAACATGTTATTCTTCAAGATCTTCATCTCAGTTGCGTCGTCTTGAGGGTTGTGATAATCGCAATGTCTCATCCGATAGGTCAACAAATGAAGGCTCTTAAGTCAAATCCACTGGCTGTTGATTCTCCATCTCCTTAGCGTCACAAAATACAAAGAAGCTACAAACAAGGATAGAAAGTTGAATGTTATCTTGCCTACATCTTCTTTCTTTTATGGGGAAAGTCTTCATCTTGGTTTCGATGGATGTT
>JAWRVF010001144.1:0-104090 GCA_036785485.1 Physcomitrellopsis africana
GGAGTTTTTGATCTTGAATAAACATCACATGTTTTTATAAAATCTTTGACTCTCTTCCACATTTGAGGCCACCAAAAATCTCTAGATATCAACTCTAGAGTCTTATTGTACCCAAAATGTCCTGCTGCCGGGAAGTCATGACGAGCTTGAAGAACACGTAATCGTGCTTCACCTTCTGGAACATATAAGCGCCCTTCGAAATAGAGTAGAATTTTCTTGAACTCAAACTTTGAAATATCATGAGACTTAGAAGAATTATTCTTAATTTCATGAATAAGGGGATCTGAGGACATACTTAACTGGACTTGCTTGAGAAAAGTTGAATCAATAGTTAATATTGATTTTGTTGCCCGAAGATAAAATTGCTCCGGCTTCAAGAGAGTTGTTCTTTGTTGATCAAAAGCTGCATCTCCTTCTTTTGGTGCAAGATAAGAACGTCTAGAAAGTGCATCAGACAAACCTTGTTGTTTTCCTGGTCGATATGTAATAATGAACTCGAATCTTGATAGAGACATGCTCCAACGAGCCTGACGATGATTCAACACGTGTGTTGACATGAAATACTTGAGGTTTTTGTGATCCATATATACGGTGACTGGATTAGAAGCGCCTTCTAGATAATGACGCCATTCTTGAAAAGAATCCACAATTGCAAGAAGTTCTTTATCGTGGATTTCGTAGTTGATCTCTGCTGTCAAAAATTTCCACAGATGAAAACTACGGATGGAGTTTTGTCGTACATTTCCCATTTAACATGACAATCTGCTTGGCGTAGTCGGAATCTTTACGTCTGTTTTTTTTTCGTAAAAAGAATGCCTTGAAAAAATCAATGCGATACAAGATTGGTGCAGAAGTAAAAGCTATCTTCAAAGCTTCAAATGATACTTCTGCTTCTTTACTCCACTCGAGCTTGTCCTTACAAGTCAAACGTGTAAGTGGGGATGCAACTTGAGAGAAGTTCTTGATGAAGATTCGATAGTAATTAGCAAATCCTAAAAAATATTGTACATCCCTTACTGTTTTTGGAATCTTCCAATCCATGATTGTTTGGACTTTCTTAGGATCCATCATGAGGCCATCATTCGAGATGATATATCCTAAGAAGTCAACTTGAGTAGTGTGAAATACACACTTTTCCATCTTGGCGTACAACCCTGTTTCTCTAAGTTTTTGTAACACATGATGAACATGTGTTTCATGCTCTTCTACATTCTTAGAGTAGATTAAAATGTCGTCTAGGTAGCAGACAACAAAATCATCTAAGAATTATTGAAAAATATTGTTCATGAGATGTTGGAAAGCAGCTGGTGCATTTGTGAGTCCAAAAGGCATAACATTATATTCAAAATGTCCATACCTTGTTCGAAATGCAGTTTTCCATTCATCTCCTTTTTTAATACGAACCAAGTTGTATGCTCCTCGTAGATCTATTTTTATATAGATCTTAGCTTGATTCAGTTGATCAAGAAGTCCAGAGATTAAAGGTAGTGGATATCTGTTCTTGATAGTGATCTTGTTAAGTCCCCGATAATCCACACACATTCATAATGATCCATCTTTTTTCTTCACAAATAGAATTGGAGCTTTTGCAGGAGATTTGGAATGGCGTATGAAGTTCTTGGCCAGATTCTCTTCAATATACTCCTTGAGTTCAGCCAACTTATTTTGTGATAAATTGTAGATTGGTCCAAAAGGAGGTTGAGATCCCTCCTTGAGATCAATCGAACAATCATATGGGCAATGCTCCGGAAGAATATCAGCATTCTTCTTCTCAAAAACATCTTGATAGTCTCGGTATTGGCTTGGAATGCCACTTGAAGCCTTTCCACTATCAGAAATGGGTGTTGCGTAAATAGCAAAAGTTGGTCCTTCTTTTGCTATGTGTATAAAAGCTTTTGCACCTATAAGTACAGGTTTTACTATACCAGGCTTGTAGCTTTTTATTGGATCAGTAGGATGTTTAATAATATCCTGGGAAAAGTCAAGTCTACAAGAATTCCAATTTATTTGAGGGTTATATTTTTCTAGCCATGACAAACCTAGAATAACTGGATTAGACGGAGATTTAATTATGTTAAAGGTTACATAGCTATTATGACCATCTATTGTTACTTTTATAGGACGGGTTTTATGAGTGACATCTCTTGAGGACAATGGGTGACCATCTATGACTTCTACATGTACGGGTTTAGGTTTTTGTACTAAAGGTATTTTACGATTCTTAACAAATTGTTCATCTAGAAAACATGCTGAGGCTCCTGAATCTAATAAGGTAGAGGCTCCATAATTTTTTGGTCCTAAATATACATCTATCATAAAACAAGGAGAGGGTTCTGAGGAGAGAATAGGACCTTTACTGGGAATTGTACAGGGTTCCAGCTGCACGGTCCCTATTTTAGCTGGACAAATTGGTTTTCTGACATGTTGTCTTCTTTGACAGTCGTACTTCTCATTTTGTAGTTGCGACGTTTCTTTGGACAATGTTGAGCAGTGTGCTTAGGTTCTCCACAATATAAACATAATCTTTCTTGACGACGACAAATCTTTTCTTGTTCAGTAAGAGGTTTAAAACGTACCGCATCAATTTGCATGTCTTCTACTTTCAAATGTAGATTTTGTGAGGATGTTGATGTTGCCATTGAATAATAACGTTGAAGCTCCCTTATACGACTCTCGGATTGAAACTCAAAAAGTCGATTGTCACACTTCACAACAAAATCAATTGCTTGACTCAATGTCTGAGGATCGGGTAAATTGAGCATTAACTTTTTTACCTCATATTGTAATCCATAGAGAGATTGACTGATGAGTGCAGCATCGTCCCGCTTGATGTCGGTCGAAAGTTGTCAAAATTGTGAAGCGTATAATGACACTGATCGATTGCCTTGTCGTAGGATGCAAATCTTGTTGGTTGCAACATGAATTGCATCATGTTCTCCATACATCGATCAAAATTCCGCAAAAAATGCCTCCAAATTATCCAATATTGGATCACGTCGTTCAAGAAAAGATGAAAACCACGATAAGGCAGGATCCGAAAGTAACGTTCCAATAAACCTAACTTGAGATCCTTGCGTAGGATAACTCTGAGGTTGAAGTTCGATCACCAGTTGTACCTGATTGATGAATCCTCGAAACTTAGATCTTGTGCCATCAAACTTCTCAAGCAAACTGATTTTTGATTCTCTAACGTTTGAACGGTGCTCCATCATCGGTGAGGTAGCATGGTTTGGTGTAGATATTGACGAAGCTCCAACCATCTCTACATCTTCATTTCCTGCTAATCTTGATGCTCCTTGTGGTGGTAAACTGAGTTGATGCATTGCAAGCATTAGTTCTCTCATTTGCTCTTGCATTTGTGCCATTGCACTCTTTATTTCCGCGAGCTCTGCCATGATAATATAATAGAAAGGAAGATGTCTATTCTTACTTCAAGAAATACGGAACACACACTCAAAAGAAAAAAAATTCTAGAAACAATATCAGTTTAGAAGTGGGTACTCCACAACTTCTAATATGCTTATGTCTTATCAAGAGAAAGGGGTAATCCACTCTTAATCAAGAAAAGACAAAGCTCTGATACTGTATGTGTACTCTTGTCAATCTGTCAAGGACAATAACTAGATGAAATCAAATAAACAAGTGAGACCTCTCTCAAAGAAATAAATATAAAGAAGTATATGTATTAAAAAGGAACTGGAATGGCTAATGCCAAAAGACAAGAAAATTAGAGACTCTTGAACTAGACTGGAAATAAGAAAGGAGTTGACAAGAGTGAAGAAGGCTTCACTCTTGTCTCTATTTATACTATCTACCTAAGAGCTAAGTGGCGACGTTCTATAGGACCTCCAACACGTATCCAATTTACAAGACACGTGTCCAAGTTGCAAGACACGTGTCGAACTTGCAGGGCAAGTTTCCTATATGTTCGCCACGTATTTAGCTTGGTCTTCAAGCTACCAACATGTGCGACATGTGGTTAACTTATTGACCAAGTTTCTAATCCAAAAGTCTACTATGGACACTTATAAAGTCAAAGCAGCGTCTATGAAGTTTCTAAGAAGTTTCTCTAAAGATATTATGGAATTAATCTGCTTTTATCTTCTTTTATCTAGTTCTATCTGATCATATAGGTAACTATGTATATGTCCATGACACCCTATCATATTAAAAAATATATTTTGAATATATTAGTAAATAAATATAGAAGAAATTCCATTTAGAGCTATAAAATGGTAGATTGTAAAATGTGGCTATTGCTTTTTCTATAGAAAATAGAGATATAAGTCTTTTAAAGAGATTTTAGACACAATGAAGATTATTTGAGTGAAGAATTGTAGTTCAATGGAATTCTAGGTGAATGTCAATTTAAAGAAATTAAAGATTTTATCATAAGAAACTATTCTATATGATAAAAAAAGAAGTTGGAGGCTTGAGCTATAAAAATTTATATATATGGGTCCAAACTTTTGTAATTTTGTTCTATATATTTGATCTAGTACTCTGTTTATGATTTAGGATAAAAAACCTAATCGGATCTAGTGCCCAATTTTTATAAGTTATTGATTTAGTATTCATCAAATAATATTTAAAAAACTATTGGATATTTTTTTAGTCTGATTAAAGAGCCATTAACACCTATTTGGACAAAAAAGCTTTGGTAGCATCTTCAAGATCAATGATACTAAAGCCACCTATTTCAAGAGCTTTGCAACAAATAATCTATGCCACTTTGGAGTAAATTAAAGAAATAATATTTTTTTACAAAAAAATTTAATCAATAATTTAATTT
This sequence comes from Physcomitrellopsis africana, assembly GCA_036785485.1. NCBI lineage: Eukaryota > Viridiplantae > Streptophyta > Bryopsida > Funariales > Funariaceae > Physcomitrellopsis > Physcomitrellopsis africana. Next base: position 4,793 of record JAWRVF010001144.1, read on the forward strand.
TTTAAATAGCCTTTATATAGCGAGCTCATTATCAAAGATATGAAAATATAGAATAAGAGACTTAATCTAGAAAGAGTTTTTAAGAAGAACTCAATAAGAATTTGAATTATTTATATGAATATACAAACAACACTAAGAAAGGTGAGCTAAAACTCCAAAAGATACATTGTTGAGATTGAAGAACTCTTCAGCCTTGATTCTACTATATATTTATATCTAGGAAGCTTTTTGAGTAGTTTCCATCAAACTAGGAAGATTTTTGAGCGGCTTCTACCAATTTGGAAGCTTCTTAAGTTTCTTCTACCAACTTGGAAGCTTTTTAAGTGACTTCTATTAATTAAGAAACTTCTAGAAATGTTCTAAAAGTTTTTGTGAACTTTTGAAATGTATGTCTCTAATATCACCCTCTTTTCTAGCGACAAGCTCCAAGAGGAACTCATACCTTTGAAAATCTTCCTATATATGAAAAAAATTAAGAATATATTATACCAATGAAGTTATATATTTTGACCTCTATTCTTGGGCAATATATGTCAAGAATATAAATTAAAAAAAGATACATAAATCAATAAAATCTATATAAAAAAAAAATAAAAATAAAAAAAAAATAAGATAAAAAAAAAATAAAAATAAAAATAAAAAATAAAAATATTATCAAAGATTAAAAAATATAAAGACTCTTAAATTAAATTAAATTAAAAATAAGAAAAGAATTGACAAAGGTGAAGAAGGCTTCATTCTTATCTCTATATATACTATCTACCTAAGAACTATGTGGCAATACTCTATAAGACCTCCAACACATGTTTAATTTGTAAGACATATGTTATACTTACAAAATAAGTTTCCTATGTTAAAGAAAATAGATATTAATAGAATAAATTACTAATGGTCAAAAGGTTGACTGTTAGAATGTGGAAGGACTATCTTATGGATGAATCATAAGGACAATAGCCTCGAGAATAGGTATGAGCATATAGAATATGCTAAGAGATGTCTTGATAGTAGGTGAGTTGTAAAAGGATGTCTTAATGGTAGGTTGGATGAATGTAAGAGAAAATGAATGGAAGTTGTTTATTAGGACAACAACCTATAAGTAAAAGAAGTTGGAAGTGAGAGTTATCTCATTCTACACTTGTCTTTGTGTGCAATCTTGCTGATGCTAAGTATTGTGGCTTCGAATTTCTAGTTCTTTAATAGGTTATAGGCCCACTCACATTTGCTTGTGAGTTTTAGAAGTTTTATGAAGTCTTTGTTGTTGTGTAGAATAGGTCTTATGGTGTTTGCTGATGTTAGAGTTTGTATGATCTTAGCTTATGTTTTGGCAAGAGGAGGTTCTGATTTGTAAGCTTAGAGATCTCTAACATTACTTTGTGGGTTCTTATCTCCTTGGATAGTGAATTTAAGACCATTGTGAAAGACCTTGATAGTGTCTTTATGTGTTATTGAAGTTGTTTCATTAATCTTGTGCATTTCATTAAATAGTGAGTTGAAAGAGTGGAAGAACTTGATTGAGAGGTTCATAAGAGTGCATCTACTAATTAGAAGCTTTAGAAGATTACTTGAGAGTGCTTTGAATGAGAAATCACTCTTTTATTCACAAGAGGATATTCTAAGTTTCTACTAGTGCAAATTTGTTTTTTGGTGATTTTGTTCACATAGAAACTTCTTTTTTTCAATATTCTTTGATACACTACTTTTTAGAGATGGCTTCTAATGAGGGTGAAGGTTTGAAAGTGATTAAGAAGTTTAGAGGTGATTTGTGAGCATGAAAGTGGTATGAGAGTGGCAAATCAGATTTGAGACATTTATATACTTTATTGGACTTGTGAGAAGTCTTAGAAGTGAAGTTGAGAGTGTTTTGAGAGTGAAAACACTAGTTTATTCACAGAGAGGTCATTTTGAATTTGTAAGGCAGCAACACCTTGTTGCTGATTTTGAGAGCTTTAGGACTACTTCTCTTGATATTTTTTGACACATTTCTTTCTTAGATATGGCTTCAAGTGAAGGTCAAGGCTTAAGAGCAATTGAGAAAATTAGAAGAATGAATTTCTACCATAGAAAGAAAGAAAATGAGCATCAAAGTCAAGACTCAGTATTCTATTCATATCAAAGAAGGGGCAACTATTCAAATCAACGAGGTAATGTCAAAACTTGCTTCAATTGTGGCAAAGTAGGACATTTTGCTCGAAATTGTTACAAAGGCAAAAATATGCACAAGAAGAATGCAAATAGGTTGCAAGATAACTTTGGAGGAGAAGATTTTACATTCATGGCAACAAACAAAACCTCTATGGATGCCATGGCAAGATGGATTGTGGATTCACGTTGTTCTAAGCATATGACACCTTATAAGTGTTTATTTGATACTTATGAGGCTATTCTAGGATTAAATGAGGTCTTGGAGGATAGTAGCACATGTAAAGCTATTGGAATTGGCTCTATTATGGTGGAGGTGGTTGTGAATGGACAAACCAATAGGATAAGAATCAAAGATGTTCTCTATGTGTCCAAAATGAAGCAAAATCTATTTTCAGTGAGTAAACTTGTGATGGGAGGTTTTATGGTTCAATTCAACATGAATGGATGTTTTATAAAAACATTGAGTAGAAACATGGTTGCTAAGGGCTCTAAAGAGGAACACTTGTACTATATCAATTGCAAGAAGGTTAATGGAGTGGAGGTGGCTGCATCAAATGAAGCCAAGTTGAATACATGGTATCATCGCCTTGGCCATTTGAATATGAAGAGCATGATAGAACTCAAGTCTATGGTAAGAGATTTGGATCTTGATAAAATAAGCCAAAATGCAATACAACTTGAATGTGAAGGATGCATACAAGGTAAACAACAAGGGGCTTCATTTCCAAGTAGTGTAGCAATACGTGCTACAAAGTTATTGGAGATTGTCCATTCTCACATATGTGGACCTATGAAGACCACAAGTATTGGAGGAGCAAGGTATTTCCTCACTTTTGTTGATGATTTTTCAAGAAAGGCTTGGATCTACATTCTTAAAGCCAAAAGTGAATACTTGTGGAAGTTCAAGGAGTTTAAAGCACTTGTTGAAAAACAAAGTGAATGCAAGATCAAGGTGTTGCATATGGACAATGGTGGTGAGTATATGTCTAAGCAATTTGATATTTATTTGAAAAATAAAGGAATTGCTAGACAAACAACTATTGTACAATTTGGTATTGCTGAAAGGGAAAATAGAAGCATTGTAGAGATGGCAAAGAATATGCTTCATATTCAAAATCTTGGTTATGAATTTTGGACGGAAGCTGTGGTGAATGCAATATATACGAGGAATAGGTGTTCAATAAGTGCTCTTGCATCAATGACACCTCAAGAAGTATGGAGTGGGAGACAACCTTGTATTTCACATTTGAGAACCTTTGAATGCATTGTATATGCAAAGACACCAAATTGTATGAGGTCTAAGCTTGATGCAAATGGAACGAAATGTGTGTTCTTAGGATATTGTGAAGGTACCAAGGCATATAGGCTAATGTGCTTGGATAGCAACAAGATCATCAAAAGTTGTGATGTTGAGTTTTTGGAACATAAGAGTGCTTGTGAGCACTTAGAAATGTGTTCAAGTGGGAGTAATGGTGTATTTGTGGACACATCTTTAAATTCAGTAAAGAAAGAAGAAACTAAAGACAATGAAGATAGTGGAGATGTATATCAAAGAAAAGAGCTTAAGGAGATGGATAAGATGAAAGCTTCTACAATTGTTGAAACAAGCAATGAAAAAAATAAAGATGATGGAGGTATGAATGAACATAAAAAGTCACATAAGATTGAAAAGATGAAAGCTTCAATAGTTGGTAAAAACAAAATAGAAGAAAATGATGATATGAAGGATTATGATGATGATAATGATGATGATGATGAAGAATATATACCTTTGAATGAGAAAAGACAAGTTATAAGAGAGAAGAAAGTTATGGAAAAAGGTGAATGTTCATCTTCAAATAAAAAAAGATATCCTTTAAGAGAAAGAAAACCACTTAGTGAATGGTGGAAGAATCATATCTTTCCTCAAGTAAGTGAAGAACATGCTAATATTGCACTTATTTTTGATTTATTGATATTATGTGATGCAATGAAGTCCACAGATGCTATAAAGTGGAAAAAACCATGGAAGAAGAGTAGAAATCTCTCTTGGATAATGAAACATGGAAATTGATTCAACTTCCATGAAATCAAGCTTCAATTGATTCAAAGACTCAGAGATGAATCAAATGGAGATGAAAATGGCTTTTTTGAATGGAAAGTTAGAAGAAGACATTTATATGGATTTGTTTATAAAGATAAATAATACCTTATTTGAGATGCAAATAATAGAAGGTCAATAATGATTTAAATGTTCTTTGTTGGAGTGGGAGCCATTTCATGGACTACTAAAAAACAACAATAATAACAAGGTTGTCAATACAGAAGGAATATATGCCAACCAGTCATATTACAATGGAAGAAATTTAATTAAGACCAGCTTTGAAGGCCATTCAATGTTACTTCATAAGGAAGAAGATTAAAATGGGAGTGATTGATATGACATATTATGCTATAGAAGACATAATTGTTGATTAAAGTATTAGAAAAGGATAGACATGATATAATATATAGGCATTCGATTTAAAAGCCTTTGACCAATAGCAAAGTGGGAGTGTTAAAAAAAATAGATAATAATAGAATACGTTGCTAATGGTCAAAAGGTTGACTGTTAGAATGTGGAAGGACTATCCTATGGATGAGTCACAAGGACAATAGCCTCAAGAATAGGTAAGAGCATATAGAATATGCTAAGAGATGTTTTGATGGTAGGTGAGTTATAAAAGGATGTCTTAATGGTAGGTTGGATGAATATAAGAGAAAATGAATGGAAGTTGTTTATTAGGATAGCAACCTATAAGTAAAAGAAGTTGGAAGTGAGAGTTATCTCATTCTACACTTCTCTTTGTGTGCAACCTTGCTGATGCTAAGTGTTGTAGCTTCGAACTTCTAGTTCTTTAATATCCTACATGTATGCCATGTAATTAACTTATTCCACAAGCTATCAATATATGCAACATGTGGCTATTTTATTAACTAAGTTTTTAATCTATTAATCAGGTGTATATATATATATATATATATATATATATATATAATGATGAAATCACATCTATGAAGCTTGTAGGAAGCTTTTCTATAGGATATTATTAAATTAATTTATTTTCATCTACTTCTACCTATCTATGTTACCCAAATAACTATTAGAATAGATCTTATATTTGTGACAATAGATTTTACTGGTCTTTGAAGAAATCGCCTATGATCTTGAGCTAGTACCTCCATTGTTGAAACATCCCATTCAAGGATTTGACCTTGATTGAGTCCTTTAAAACACCCTCCAAACAAGATCTCAAATTTAAGAGAATTCACCTTTTCAAGTTCAAGCAATATCACCAAAGCTCAAGCATTAGAATCGAGACTTGTATGATTGGGTGTTGCTCTTAATGGCTCCAATTGTGATCATACTTGGCGCTGAAAAGTATTATCATTACTTTGCTCAATCAAAGGCCATAAAAATTGCATTGATTTATTTAAAGCTTGTATAGCAAGTGAATCTTTTGAATCTTATTTTGCTAAATCTCTTAATACTTGAAGGTTTGATATGGTGATTGACTTATTTTTATAATTCTATTTTATCTTAGAATAAATGATTGCATACTGATGAAGGCTTTGGTTTGATTCTCCCTTTTTTATAGGTATTTTTTAAATCCAATCTTTATTAAAAAATTATCATTAAACATGTTCGGATTTGTAGGGATAGAATTGATGAAATTTCTAAATCTTTTGAAATGCATTGGTGACATTTTTGGCTAATTCATATGTATGCTCATTGATATCATAGCTGCACCAATAAATAAGATATTTTAATTTGTCCCACCTTTTCCATGAATTAAGTATCTTTTTGATCTTTTATTCTTTATGATTTTTGATTTTGATAATAGATGGAAATTTTTGTATTCTTCCTAGAATATGTGACTCTTTATAAGGTTTTAAAAGAGAAACATGGAAAATTGGATGTATCTTTATAAAAGATGGTAGTTCTAAGCAATATGCTATTAAATTAAATTACTTTTAGATAAAAAATGGTCATAATCTCTAATAGTCTAACTTATTGTATAGCCTCTTAGTTTTGATGTTTTGTTAAAAAAGCCATAATTTATCTCTAATATGAAAAACAAGCAATTGATTCTTAAATTTATCTATAGATGCTTTATAAGCATCTTGAATTGCTTACAATTGAAGCTTTAAGATTATTTGGTGTTGCAATAGATGCTTTGCAAATCCTTCAATTATTGGATTATTATTCTTTGGCATATTCTATATATTAAGCTTCAAAAAGACATCTCCAAAACTAAGATACAAATTGGAATTTTTAATCAGATACAATGTCATTTGGTAGACCATGACATCGATATATATAAGGATGCTATCTAATGAATTAGATGGTAGTAGATCCGTGATGAAATCTATTGAGATAGAAGACCATGACTATCTTAGAATAGGCAAGAGTTGTGAGAGTCTATAAGAGCAATGTCAAGGATTCTTCGACCTTGAATAAATGTCACAAAAGAGCACAAAGTCCTTCACAATCTTTTATATTTGAGGCCATCAAAAATCTCAAGAAATAAGTTCTAAAGTCTTGTTAAATTTAAAGTGATCTATAGCTAAAAAATCATGACAATATTGAAGAATGTATAGTTGTGTTGGTCCTTCTAGAATATATAAAAATTCTTCAAAGTATATAAGGTCTTCTTCAAGCTTGAATTTGTCAATATTTTTATTGAGGCAATGGTTGGTATCAAGGGCCAAAGCATCATTAGTAGTTGTAGCATGCACCTCATTGATGAAATTAGAATTACTAAGTGCCGATATAATAGTGGCACAAAGGCAAAATTGCTTTGGCTTCAACAAAGTTGCATATTATTGATCAAATAATGCCTCTCCTGCCTTTAGCATAAGATATGATTTTTTTGATAAAGCATCAGATAATCCTTATTGCTTTTCAAATTGATAAATCATAATAATATTAAATTAAAATAATAATATACTCTATTGAATTTAATGGTGATTAAAAATCCAAGCTGATATAAAATATTCTAAGTTCTTGTGATCTATATGTATTATCATAAGATACATTGTTCTTTTGAAAAAATGATGCCATTCTTAAAAAAAATCCATAATAGTAAGAAGCTCTTTATTGTAGATTTCATAATTAATTTTGATAACAAATTTTTTTTGAGAATAAAATATAATAGGATGGAATTTATTATTTATATCTATTTGTAATATAAAATTTGAAGCATTGGTCTTGATATAAAATGATTTTATAAAATCTAGATGTACTAAGATTAGACTTTTAATGAACATTGTCTTGAAATCTTAGAATGTCTTCTTTGCTTGAAGCCTCTATTTTAACTTGTCTTTATATATTAATTGAATAAGAGAGGGGGCAACTTGAAAATAATTTTTGATGATTGATATCAAGTTTTGAATTAACAAATATATTTTTTTGATTCATACCAAGTTATATGCTCTACAAAGATCTATCTTAATATAGATCTTAGCTTGACCAAGTTGTTTCAAAAGTCTTGAGATTAATAATAATAGATAATAATTCTTCATTGTTATCTTATTCAATCCTTGATAATCAATGTACATTTATATGGAACCATCTTTTTTCTTCACAAAGAGTATAGGTGCACCTGTTGGATACTTTGAATACTTAATGAAGTTTTTTATAAGGTTTTTATCAATATAATTCTTTAATGTCAAAAGCTCGTTTTGAAAAAGGTTATAAATTTGGCCAAAAGACAATTGCATTTTTTTTTTGAAGATCTATGGCACAATCATATGATTGGTGCTTCAATAATATATCAACATTTTTCTTTTGAAAAATATCTTAAAATTTGTTATAATTATTAATGAAGTTATATCTTCTTTAATTAGAATTATATAAATAATAAATGATATACTTTCTTTGATCAATCTTATAAAAGTCCTTGTTCCAACAAATAAAGGCTTACCAACTCATAACTTTTTATGAAGTTTTCTTATAGGAATTTCTATTGAAAATATCATTCTTCATGACTTCCAATCTATAGATGGATTATGCTTTTACAACCAAGAAAGTTCAAGAATAATAAGATTTGAAGAAATCCTAATAACATTGAATACAATGTGGTTGCTATGATCTTCAAATGCCACTTCTATAAGTGTTGTTTTATGGGTGACACTATTAAAGGATAATAGTCGTCCACCTATTACTTCTACATAAACAAGTTTGAATTTTTGTACTAGAAGAGTTTTATGAAGCTTAACAAATACATCATTTAAGAAACAAGAAGATGTTCCTAAATCCAACAAGGTGATCTTTTGAAGCTTCTGAGGGCCAAAACACAAAAGAATTGTAAAGCAATGAGTAGGTTGAGTAGAAAAAGAGGAACTTGAATAATTTTACAATATCAAATTATCTAGCCGCAGAGTCTCTATTATGGTTGAACATCTTTGTTTTTCTAAATGATTGCACTTTTGGTTTTGATAATGTATTGATTTTATTTCTTCAGATAATTGCTAACCTTATTGCCTTCTTCACTACAATACAAACATAGACCTTCTTTCATCTAATGTTTCTTTTCTTATAGACTAAGAGATTTAAAATATATTACATTAAATTATATATCTTCTACTTTTGAATATAAATTCAAACTGCTTGCTAATATAGCAAGAGTGTATTAGATTACATATTGTCTTGATGAAGTCCATGAACGTTGATCTTGTTGACATCAAATAGTCAATTATTACATTTCATAGCTTAATTGATGGCATCATTGAGCGATTGTGGATCCAAAAGTGATAATAACAAATCCTTCATAGTATCTTATAATCTCCAATAGAATTGACTTATCAAGGCTTCTTCATTCCAATTGATGTTGTATATTAGTTGCCTAAAATTAGATATATAAATTAATGAAAAGTATGCTTCTTATTGCAATGCTTGGATCTTAGTTGTTGTCCAACAAGCCTTGTTATGTTCTCCAAATGCTTCTATGAAAACTTCAAAGTTGTTTAAAATTGGTGATCTCTTTTCAAACAAGGAAACAAATCATAATAATGTTTGCTCTGTAAGTAAGGTGCCAACTAATCCAACCTATGATTCTTTTGTTGGATAAGTATCAGGTTGTAGAACCATTATTAATTGAATTTGGTTGATAAATCCTTGGAACTTTGAATATGTATCATCATATTTTTTTAGAAGATTAATTTGAGGTTCTTTATGTTGCTAAATAAGTGGATTTTCTTAATGGAGTATAGATAATAGTGCATCTTCAAGTACAGAAGTTAGAGGCGAGTGTTGTCTAGGTTGTAATACTCTAAATATTGCATCGTTATGAAGTTTTGTAACAACTCTTTTAATCTTTGTAGTCCTAGTAGATAAAATAGTAAGAGCGCTTATGATGGCATCTAATTTGAACTCAAAAAATTTGATTATATTAATATCTTGACCTCCAACCATTCTAAGAGAAAAAAAAAAATCTATAAGAAGATAATAATAATTTAGAAGAGGATAATCCATAAGATCTAAAATACCTTAAGACTTGTAAAAAGAAGGGTGATCTGCTCTTTCACAAGAAGGATAAAGGTCCAATATTGTAATGAAGAAAATATCAGTTTAGAGGAGGATAATCTACAATCTCTAAAGTGCTAGTATACCTTCAAGAAGAGAGATAATCTACTTTCTAATAAGAAGGATTCAACTCTAATATTTAAGATACAGTCACTCTTGATAAACTGTCAAAGACACAAAAATATAAAATAAAAGACTTAAATTAATAAGAAGTTTTAAGAAGAAACCAACAAGGACTTGAATTATCTACATGAGTACATGAACAATACTAAGAAAGGTGAGTTAGAACTCCAAGAGATGTATTATCAAGATTGAAGAACTCTTCAGCTTGAGCTCTACTATATATCCTTGTCTAAAAAGCTTTTAGAGTGGCTTCTATCAAACTAGGAAGATTCTTGAGTAACTTCTACCAACTTGGAAGCTTCTCAAGTAACTTTCACTAACTAAAAAATCTCTAGAATATTTTTAAAGGTTCTATAAACTTTCAAAGTATATGTTCCTAATATCCATATAGCTAAAAAATAATATAAGGAGGAGAATAGAATATTATTTATAATAATAGGTTATTCTATCTTATTGATTTTGGTAAAATATCAATATAATTTTTTTATCATTTTATTAATAAAAAAATAATCAAAATCTTATTTATTTAATAAAATATAAAAAATAATTTTAATTTTTTTATTAATATTAGTATTAATTGTCCATATTCAATCAAATTAGTTTAATCATGCTGATTTGTATGTTTTTTTAAATTATCAATAAGTGGTAGATTTTGACCAATTTATTTTTAGATATAAAGTTAAAGTAAATTACTTGATAATATTTATCAAATAGAGAATATTATCTTCTTCTTTTTTCAAACAGTGATTGTAGAATCATTAATGTATTGGCTAATGATTTATTGATTAATGCTCCAAAAGATTAAAATACCTTGTAGATGGTATTGTTGAATAACATGTTAAATAGTAATATTAAGAATTTCACCAACTAAGATAAAGATATAAGGAACCAAAGAACAATCTGGTCTCATATCTCTTTCTATTGAAAAATAATTTGTAAAGGCTCGATTGATATCCACTGCTATATTTGTATATTAGAGACTAATTTTAATCTTATGAAGAAAAGAATTATCAAAGCTAAGTGATTCTAATGCTTAAAATATAAGATTTCAATTAATCTTATTTTAAGTTTTAAGAAAATCAGTTTTTAATAGAAAAAGAGATTGTTTTGAAGTCTTGGCCAATATATAGTTTCTTGGATAACCAATATATTATCAAGGATAAAAAATAGAAAAAAAAATATTATCTAATATAAATGAATGATCTCTTTGAGAGTTATTTAAATTTATTTTTATATTTCTTTAATATAGATTTTGTAAGAAGTGTTTAATAAGGTGATGGACCTCCAATTGTCTTATTTTTTTATTATTTTTTTATATAAAAAGATAATATGCCCTTTGGTAATGCTATGTTGGAACCGACTTATATCTAAATCATGGTTAATCATGGTAATATAGTCATTTCCAATGATGTACCAAAAAATCTAAAAAAATTTAATACCTACACCATTTGGACTAGATGCTTTGCATTTTGCCATATTCTTGATAATGTCTTTAAGTTTGTACATATTGAATGAGTTAGATAGGTTTTTATTCATACTTTCTATGATCTTGTGTGGAATATTAATAAGCATAATATTTATGGCTTCTTTATAATCTTGGGATCTTTAAATTTTTTTGTAGAGATTAGAATAAAAATTAAAATAATTTTTTTAAAATCTTAAAAGTCTCTTTATAACTCATCTTAAAGATTTTATAATTTTGTAATTATGGATTTGGAATGATAATTTTTGATTTTAATATAAAAAAAATTGTTAGTACTATTTTCTATCTATCTCTATTTAATCTAAGCATGTATTAATTTTTCTTCTTGTTGTCAATCTTTAAATTAGATGAAGCATACTTATCCTTATTTAAGACAAGCTTGAAGGCCAATATCTTGAAGATTTGTTTGAAGAGCAAAGTATGTCTCTTGTAGTTGACCTTGTAGTTCAATGTATCATCTAAGCCTTAAAAATGCTTATTCTTTATAAAAAAAATTATAAAATTATATAAATATTCATGCAATGGATAAAAGATCCTCTACTATTATAATGAGTCCAAATTTTATTAAGTTGTTGAAGAATCCAAAAATTATTTAATAAAAAATATTCAATTTAAAATTAAATGATTTAAATTTATATTTTTGTAATTGAAGAGTGAAGTCAATTGAAAGGTGATCAAATAATATACTATTATCTTTTATATAATAATCTTGAATTTGATTCTCTTAGAGAAAAATAAAGATTAAATAAAATTTGTTTAACCTTGCCAAGACCTTTATTCCTTTATTTTTATTATCATATGGATAATTTAATAGGCCTCTTTATTTGAATGTGTCTATTAAAAAGAGATAAGAATAAAGATAATTCCAAGAATTCTCCTCATCTTTGGATAATAATTTATTACAAAATAATGATTTGTTTCTTATTCTCTCTACCATATTCCAATCTCCACCATAGATGAAAGGAATTTCAGAAGGAAGGTTGTCAGTTAGGTCTTTCCAAAGTTAATATCATTCTTATCTTTTCTTAGATATATAAATATTTACAACTCTAATAGATTTTCTATAGATATTAGAGAGCAAGATTCATAATATTCTATTGTATATGAAAGCATCCACATTACTAATTAGATGTTTTATTTTTGAAAAGATTAATATTTAAACACCACCTGTTTTTGTACCGTTATTTGGTATAAAAGTCATTCACATTACTTGGTGATACTTCTAAAATATAAAAATCTATATTAGGCTACAAAGATTTGCCTAATTTTTGAGCCCTTAAACCACATAACTTATATTCTTGAAGGAGGATAATATTTCATTTTGAAAAAATATTCTGAATATAATTAAAAAAAATTAATATTTTTGAAGGATTATTTAGACCTCTTATATTATAAGATAAAAATTTTAACTTCATAAATAATTAAAAGAGGGAGGAACACACCTTAAGTCATCAATTACCAATTTAGGTCTAGAGAATGAAGTTCATATTTGATCTTAGGTAGAAAATTCACAATCCTCCTTTCTTCTCAATCCTAGGAATCTTAGGAATCCTAGAATAGCTTGTCATATCATATAACATCTCCAAATCAACATTATATTTATCAACTTCAAATCAATAGTTTGAGGAAATATTTGCTTTACTAGGTGAACAAGCCTCACTGGTGTGGCTAAGTCAGGCAAGCTTGAGGACATCCAATATTGACAGTTTTCTTGGATTGAGTGTAAGAATTGAAACTGCAACTACCTGTCCATTATTTTTAGAGGGAGTAAAATACCTGTAATCCTGAGTTATAAAGGATGTAGTTGCATTACATTAGGGATCCTGATATAAGTCCACATCATGTTCAGCTTCCATGTAGGGCTGGTCAATCAAAGTATCACGTCTCTCAAGAAACTTCAAGGCAACTATCTGCCAACCTGTAATGGCTGGGTGATCTAGGTCCCTGAGGGGTCATGTTCTCCAAGGCTTGGATGTTGGGGGGTGCCAAGACCTGTGGGATAGCATCCCTTCGGCCCTTTGCCCTAGTCAAATTTAAGATCCACAGCCTTGGTATCCGCCAAGCTGTGACTCGGAGTAGATTCAGGTCTCGTAGGTGCGGTACCCGTCGGCTCAGATGCAAATATCAATCTAGAACTCACCACAGCGCTACTTGGCGAGTCAAGAAAAGCAGACAGTTTTGGTTCTTTTGAAATCATATGTTCATATCCTTGTGTTTCAAAAGAGATGGGTGGTCTGGATCTTGCGGAGCACCTCAATTTTTTATTTGCACTTCTGTAATCCGGACCGGAGATGGATACGTGGCTGTGGCTGCAAGGAGTGGTCGGATATAAAAGTGGTGTATCGAAACAAAAAGGTTCCAATTGCATCGGCCTCAGCGCGTCGCTGGGGATGATAGCAAGGTCTGTGGTTTCTGCTGTTGTGAGCTTTGCCACCTTTGATGATTGCTGCCGATCTAATTGTTGTATACCATGGATGCTAGGATTTTTTGATGTATGCTGTTCCGGTGGATTTTTTAAGTTCTCGACAGATGTACGATGCTTAGGAGATGCGGGATTTATTGGGCACTTTAGAGCGGGATTTTGATCGTGGATATGATCAAGGTCCCAATCCCGCATGATTACTTGCCTCAGCAGTCTGAGTCTTCTGATATCTATGCCATCCTTTTTACCTTGCCAAGATGGTTGGCGTTGTTCTAACTTGACTCCATTGTTTGAGAGGACAACTAAATCAGTCACTGCCTGAATGTTTGAATATTTGATACCTGCGCCTCTTGAGTCTTCATTAAGTACTTCTGATGCGTTATTGATATGAGTCTCCTTTAACACAATTGCTATCATTGGTTGCCTATTTATATTCTTGTGCTAAATTTGCTCTATTATGGATATGGTTGAAAGTTCTGAATGGTTACTTATCAAGTGTTGTGAGTGATTTCCATTGTCTGTGGATTTGAGAGGCTGATTTTGGTTTGAAGCTCTATACATTGTAGGAAATGAGGTGCAGTTTGATTTTATGGGCTGGAGTAGAGTACCATTGCTGCCTTCGGAAATGACCATCTTAATATGGTCTCGAGACAGTGACAAGCTAGCTGCATTGGCTGAAGGGGTTAATACCTTGGTTGGATGTGGGACTGATGGAGGATTGGCATCTTTGCCTCTGGAGGCGGCTTTTTTGATAAGATCTAGCTTTGAGTTTAGATGATATAGAGCAATTGACTACCTACAAGCAAGTAGTTTGAACCAGTTGTGAAACCTCATATGTAGATGTGAGCTTCGGTATTGTTCTATTTGCATCCGAGTTCACATCTAGATCCATACTAGATTGAACTATTGTAGGATTTGCTTGTGTGCTATTTAGATTAGATTACATGACTAATAGGCTATTGTGATGGAATTGATATATTCATGATCCAAAGTACTTAACATAGTAAAGCCAATTTCTCTTTATATTGTAATCTTATTGCACTCCTTTGACCTTTTTGTTATTTATTCCTTATTGAAATAAATCTGTCATGGTTTATTTTAGAAGTAGTAATTGCACTTAGAGGTGGTGAAGAAAATATACCTTGATTTTGTTTGAGAGGCTCTATATTAGAATATGTATTGTTAGTTGATGGATTAATCTCAATACCATTCTTAGAAATAGTTGATCTGGTTTGAGTTTTAGCCTTGGCTAGAGCCAAATAATCTTTAATGCAGTGAATAGTCTTTAAACAAAAGCAAAATCATATAAGCAAGTTTAAATAATTAATATAGATTAATTTCTTTAAATTCATCACAAGATTGTTAATTTTTAATTTGAGTTCTGAGCATGTGCTCAATTCTATAGCAATACAAAATCTTGGTTCTAAAGACTTATAATTATAAAAGCTAGGACTTATTATAACTTTTGAAGCAATGGGAAGAAACTCTTTAATAACTCTTTTAAAACTATTTAAATTGAGATTTTAAAAGAGTTAAAATAAAAATTCTTGTCTGAATTCTATATGGCTTATAGATCAAAATATAGATTCCAAGCTTGAAATGTACAATAGCCAAGATAAGATTTATATAAAAATAATATCAAGATACATCATGTGGCTTCTTTCAAAATTGTCTTAAGATATATATATATATCTCTACAATCTAAATTTTTGTCAAGAATTATACATCCCTCTATAATAAGTTTAAGATTTTTCTTGTAAACAATCAAACTAGAGTCAACCAATTTACTTCCAATAAAATAGGCCATAATGATTTATTAATAAAGCTTAGTCATAACTTTTCTTACAACATCTTGGTCTACTTGTAATTTCTTGTGGTTTTATTTTTAGCAATAATCTTATATAACTTTGAAAGAAACCTAAAAGTAGTAACGTACTTGGAGTTTGATGGATTGGGTGGAGGTGGCTGATTTGCTTATACAATGTGAATTATACAAGGACCTCCCACTCTTGTGAAGTCCATCAAGAGTTGGTAATTAGTCGCTACTAGTGTCATTTGAGAATATAAAGAATTATTTCTTGTATTCCTCTCTTTATCTTATACGTGATATCGTATGGAGTGATTTTTAATTTGAAAATATATTGGATACCTAGTTATAAAAAATTTACTTATTACTTATTGATCAAGCTTTGATAAGCATTTTGTCTTTAATAAGAAAGATAAATAAATAAAATAATATTAAAAAAACTATTTTATTAATAAAAACTTCTTATATTTAAATAGATTTATATATAAGATTTTTTCATAACATCTTAAAAATCTTTAATACCATTTTTTATACCAAATCATAACTAATTAATTTTTGATAAGTTAAATTTTTAATAGCTTCTAAGAAAATCCATAATCTCTTTATAAAAACTCATCTTTATATCAAAAATATTATCATAGCTCTACTTATTCAACTTTTCACCTCCATAAAGACTTGGTTTTTATAAAATCCTTTTAATTTCATAAAATGCTCAAATTATAACAAAATCCTTCAATATCTTATTTACTTATGAAGGTATTAAGGACACAAATTGAAAGAAGATGCATAAACCAATGAAATCTATATCAAAACGAAACAACAAAATAAAAATAAGAAAGTATATATATTCAAAAAGAAATTGGAATAGCTATTGTCAAAGATTGAAAAATATAAAGACTCTTGAACTACACTAGAAGTAAGAAAAGAGTTGACAAGAGTAAAAAAGGCTTCACTCTTGTTTCTATATATACTATCTACCTAAGAGCTATGTGACAACATTCTATAGGACCTTCAACATGTGTCCAATTTATAAGATATATGTCAAACTTGCAAGATAAGTTTCCTACATGTGCGCCATGTACTTAACTTGTTCTACAAGCTACCAACATGTGTAATATGTGGCTAATTTATTAGCCAAGTTTCTAACCTATCAATCACCTATAGACATGTATAAAGATGAAACCATGTCTATAAAGCTTTTAAAAAGCTTTTCTATGAGATATTATCAAATTAACTTATTTTTATTTGCTTCTACTTGTCTATATTAACTAAATAATTATTGGAATAAATCTTATGTTTGTGATATTATTCTCCTTTTGTAAGGATAAGTTCTATGAAGAGTAGTGATTACATATTGATGAAATTCAAGATGCATCAAATTATATTTGCTACATATTTTGATTTTTGTTTCTTTTGAAGGTAGTTGATAGGTTCTCTCAACCACCAATAGTGTCTCATACCAAGGCAAAAGGACCACTATAATAATTAATCATTGTTGAAGCTTTGATAACTTCTTTTAAAGAAATTATTTAAAATACCATTAAAAATAGTTTCTACTTTTAAAAATATCACCAAACATCAAGAGTCTCTTCTAAGGTTGTAATACCAAACTTGTTGTCATGTGGTGTGATCTTCTATCTAAAAATATACTAAATACCTTACTGTGGAGGATTTACTTGAAACTTAATGGTAAGAGTCCAATAAGTGATTTTTTCTTAATAAATAGGACAAATAATACAATGATATTAAAAAAGATAATTTTTATTGATAAATCCTTTTATATTTAAGTAGATTTGTAAAAAAAAGTTCAAATTACCACAAAACCTTTCAAAACCTTATTCACCTGCAAAGACATATTTTTTTTTAAACTTTAGAATTCAATAACTCTTGATGCAACTATTCAATTTTTATAATTTTTTTTAAAATTTTATATAATTATTTTAAGATTTACTAAAAAAAAGAATCAATTGTAAATTCATTACCAATCGTCAAATATTTTAAAAACTCTAGCAGGTGCTTAAAATCCTAGCTCAAAGACACCCGAGTACTATTTTCTTCATATCTCACAAACCAAAAATTCTAATACCACAAAGATTTTGCAAATAGTCTTATAATATAAATATATACACTTTTAAGAATTTTGAGCAAAAAATTTATCAAATTGACTAAAATATAGCTCAAAATATGAGTACTAGCTAAGTAGGGTCACTTATTATCTTTAGCTTATAAGTACTAACTTTAACTCCCAATATCTCCATTATTCCAACTTAGATTTCATCAAGCTATATATAAAAAGTATAGCCAAAAAAGTGCTCTTTCAAATCCCAATCACCAATCCTCTATTGTTCTCTGTATACATGAGTTATGTCCAAAAGAGTGATAATAGATATATTTTTGATACCTTAACTTTGAGCACCTATATCTCTTTCATAAAAAGTCCAAATCATACATAATTTATATCTAAACCATATTAAAAAAACCAAACTTGTTGACTCTAGCCTTTGATGTTCAACTCTCTTCAAAAACAAATCCTAATGTTTAATAAACCCTCAAGTAACCTCCTTGAAGCCCATTGGGCATGATTTTTGGCCAATAGGAATAGAAACTTCTATCATCCATCTCCATTCATCTACATAGATGGCCTAATTATTCCCTTTTACACTAAAAATCTCTTTTTAATCCTTTTTCTTATAAGATTTATATAATATGTATTCTAAATACCAAATAAAATAAATAAATAAGATCTTAAGAGTCACCAATGTCTAACAAAGGTGACATGAGTTATATAAAAGTTATTATCAATATAGAATCAACCTCAAAAGTTACTACCAAAAAAAAAAAAAAAGGTTATATAATCCTGAATAATAGTCTTTTTAATGGATTTCTTCTATACTAATAACCTAATCATATCTTGTAACCAATAAAAATCCATTGATATGGCTCTCATTTAGCTACGTAGTAAATTATACATTAAATATATATGTATAATTTTTTCACATGGTAATCCAACCACAACATAACAACGTTGTATTTTGCCATCAATCCAAAGAAGAACATGTCATTTTTAAAAATCTTCATCTCTATTTTGTCGCCTATAAGGTTGTGATAGTCATAATGTCTTTTCTAGTAAATTAGCAAACAATAATTTTTAAGCTAAATTTGTTAGTTATTGATTCTTCATCTCTATGGCACTACAAAATTCAAACGAATAACAATCAATGATACAAGATAAAATGAAGTCTCTATTGAACTTGCTTTATTTTATAATAAGAATTTTTTTAACTCTTCATCTTAGTTTTGATAAATGTCATCAATGAAATGCATTGACTTTAGTTGATGCATTTGCTAGATTCTTGGATGGCTTCCATGTGCATTCACTATTATCATATCTACGCTACTATACAAAATATTCTAGGCAATTTTGACGCCGTCTTAAACCTAAGACTTCTTCTACCTCAAATTTTTCAATATTGTCTATTTCTATAGGAGGTGGTGGCATTTGTCTTCTTCCTTGTATATTCACTATCTTCTATGATTCAAGTAATGACACATAAAATAAAAGATAAATCTTCATAGATTTTTATAGATATAATCAATAAACAATTGAATTAATCTATTCACAAATTGGAAATGGTCCAAGCTTACGATAATCTAACTTGTGACAAATATGAATAGTCTTGATATTATGATAAAGTAGCCATATCTTATTGTCCATATAGAATTGAGGTTGTTTCTTGTAATAGACATTTGCATTGATCTTTTATCATTCTTGAGCTTCCTTTAATTGTGCCTTCATTATTACATGTAGTTATCATGGACATAAGATTTATTGTAATAATTATCTAATTAATATGAATAGATAGAAGTAGGTAGAAGTAGGTTAATTTGATAATATCTTTAAAAATAAGCTTTTTAGAAGCTTCATAGATGGAGATTCATCTTTGTATATATCTATAAGTAATTGATAGATTAGAAACTTGGCGAACAAGCTAACCATATGTCGCACATGTTGGTAGCTTGTGGAACAAGCTAAATACATGGCGCACATATGAAAATTTTGTCTTACAAGTTTGACATGTGTCTTGCAAATTGGACACGAGTTAGCAATCCTATAAAATGCTACCACGTAGCTCTTAGATAGATAGTATATATAGAGACAAGAGTGAAATCTTTTTATTCTTGTTAATACCTTTCTTATTTCTAGTCTTATTTTAAGAATCTCTAGTCTTTTTGTCTTTGACAATAGATATTCTAGTTTTAATACTATTCTATTTTTGAGTGATTTTAAATAATATGAAAATATATTTTATTCTTTTATGATTCATGTCCTTGTCCTTGACAATTTGACACGAATAAAGATTCATTATTCTTGTTTTGTATTTAAAAAGTGAGTAGATTATTCCACTTCTATTGTTGTATTTGAATGTTGTAGATTACTTACTTTAAAATTAACATTTTTTGCTTTCTAACCTTGATTTTTTCCTTGAAAGATCACCCTTCTTTGTAAAGATTTTTATTTGATGTTAGAGGTTGTAAATTACCTTCTTCTAATTTGAATTATGGAATTATTAAGATAGAAGGAAAGATCATGGATGCTATATTTAATAGAAGTGAGAATAGATTTGTAACTATTATAAATTTTTAGGAGCTTGTCAATACTCTTAGGATAAAAATTTCACAAATTATTAATACCAATCATAGAGGCACTATTTCTACATCTATAGAAGAAGTCCAAAGCCTACGCTAAGAAATTATATAATTGAAGGAAGCAAGTAAATTGGCCTCACCAGCAAATCTAAGAAGCCTTGCTTGTACAAACATAAAAGAGGCAAAGATTAGTATGCTTGAGAAGTTTGATAGAACAAGATCAATATTTTGAAGATTTTTGCAACAAGTGAAGTTATACCTAAGGTTGTATCTTTTCTAATATTCTAATGGATTTATTCAAGTTGCATTTATAAGCACATTTTTATCTAGAAGTGTTTTTTTTTGGTTTGTACCTTTAATGGAAAAAAATTCACAACTTCTTTATGATTTGAATTCATTCTTTGAAATGTTTATGACCACAATTAGAGAAAGCAATCAAAAGAGGGTAGTAGAAACCAAGCTCTTATCTTTATGACAATGATTATGATCAACTACAACATACATTGCAAAATTCCAAAAGCTTGCTTGAAATGTGGAGTGGAACAACAAAACTCTTATCAATTAATTTTGTTATAGGTTGAAGAATAACATCAAAGACTTGTTGTTAACAATCCTTGAAGAAACAATTTATTACTCAAGTCATTACATGGAATAATTGCTTATTTGAAAGATGTCAAGAATATAGATTTGGCTAGAGAAGAACAAATCAATTAATGATAGCAACTCCTAAGTTTTTATAAATTTATTTAACTAAATCAGATCCAATGTAAATTAATGCAATATATTTTAAATCTCTCATCGAACATGAAAAGATTCAATATTATCAAGAGGATTTGTATTTATATTATAGAGAAGCAAAATATATTACTTAATATTATCTAAAAAAGCAACACAATTATAAAATAAGGAGTATGGTCGCTAAAGAAGATAATGTGTCAAAAAACGAATTTTTTCAACTACAATAGGAACCATGGAGCTGGAATCATGTACCACATCTTGTAAAGGTTCTATTTTCTCCTCAGATCCCTCACCTTGTTTTACAATAGATGTATTTATAGGACCTAAAAATTACAAAGACCTTACTTTATTAGATTGAAGAGCCTTAGCTTGTTTCATATACAAAGACTTTGTCAAAAAACAAGAAATATCTCTAGTCAAGAAAATTAAATCGGTGCATGTAAAAGTCATAGATGATCATTTGTTGTCTTCTAGAGATGATATTCATGAAACTATTCCTTTAGATGTAATAATTAAAGGACATAATAGCGTAATAATATTTAATATAATTAGATCTTTCTCTAATTTAGTTATTTTAGGATTATTGTGGTTAAAAATATATAATCCTAAAATAAATTGGACTTCTCATAATCTTAGCTTTTTTCATAGTTTAATCTAAAAATCGGTTAGTTAAATGAACATATATAATTTTAGTACATCCAAACTCTTATTGATAGATATAAAAACTTTCATACATGCAACAAAAGAAAGATCATCTTTTGCTATATATGCCACATCTATTTTGGATGCTGAAAAGACTATAAGTGGTATTCCTAGCTAATATCAAGATTTTTAAGATGTTTTTGAAAAAAAAAATACAAATATTCTTCTACGACATCGGTCTTATGATTATTCAATTGATCTTCAAGAAGAAACTCAACCACTATTTAGACCAATCTATAATTTATCACAGAACAAGTTGACTACATTAAAAGAATATATTCATGAGAATATGGCTAAAAACTTCATACGCCATTCAAAGTCTCCAATCAACTTAGTCAAGTAAAGATCTATATGGCGTATGAAGTTGAATAAGAGCTCTTATTCAACTTATGTCTCTTAATCAACTTAGTTAAGCAAAGATCTATATAAAAATAGATCTGTAAGGAGCATAGAATTTAGTTTGTATTAAAGAAGGTGATGAATAGAAGAGTGCATTTCAAAGTAGGTATGGGCATTTCAAATATAATATCATATCTTTTGGACTTACAAATATATCAATTGCTTTTTAACATCTTATGAATGATATTTATTGTGAATTTTTTAATGATTTTATTGTCTATTATTTACACGATATTATGATCTACTCTAAAAAAAAAAAAAATATGAACTTCATGTTTGTCATGTATTACAAAAACTTAGAGATGTAGGGTTATATGTAAAGATGAAAAATTACATATTTTACACTATTCAAGTTGACTTCTTAGGATACGTCATTTTGAATGATGGTCCCAAGATGGATCCTAAAAAAATTCAGACAATTATAAATTAAAAGATTCTAAAAATAATAAGAGATGTACAATATTTTTTGAGATTTGCCAATTACTATCAAATTTTCATCAAGGATTTTTTTCAAGTTGTAATTCCACTTACATGCTTAACTTGTAAAGACAAATTCAAGTAGAGTAAAGAAGCAAAAGCATCATTTGAAGCTTTGAAGGCAACTTTTATTTTTGTATCAATCTTATATTGCATTGACTTTTCTAAGATGTTTTTTATGAAAAAAGATGCATCAAACTTTACTTTAGATATAATATTGTCACAAATGGGAGCAGATGACAAACTCCACCTAATAATTTTTTATTTCAAGAAATTTTCAATAATAGAAATTAATTATAAAATCTATAATAAAGAACTTTTTGTAATTGTGGATTCTTTTTAAGAGTAGCATTATTATCTAAAAGACGCTTTTAGTCTAGTCATTGTGTATATGGATCACAAGAATCTCAAGATTTTTATATCAGTATGCATCTTGAATTGTTGTCAATCTCGTTGGAGTATGTCTTTATCAAGATTAAAATTTATTATTACTTATTAATCAAAAAAATAATAAGGTCTGTTTGATGCCCTTTCTAGACGTTTTTATTTTATATTAAAAAAAAAGATTCATCTTTTGATCAATAAAATATAATCTTCTTGAAACTAGAATAATTTCATCTTTGAGAAATAAAATCAACATTGACTATTGATTCAACTTTTTTCAAACAAGTCTAGTCAAATATGTCTTTAGATCCTCTTATTCATGAAATTAAGAATAATTCATCTAAGTCTTATGATACTTCTAAGTTTGAGTTCAAAAATAATCTACTATATTTTAAAGGACGTCTATATAATTGAAAAGATAAAGCACGACTATATGCTCTTGAAGCTCATCACAACTTTCCTACAATAGGACATTTTGAATATAACAAGACTTTAGAGCTAACATCAAGAGATTTTTGATGGTTTCAAATGTAGAAGGCTGTTAAAGAATTCGTACAATTGTGTGATATTTGTTCAAGATCAAAAATTCTACATCATCAACCTTATAGACTTCTCTAACTATTACATGTATCAAAATAATCTTGGTCTTTTTTTTAAATAGATTTTATTATGGATCTTCTAAATTCATATGGCTCTATAGTTATGATTATAGATCATTTCATTAAAATGGCTTATTTTATACTGTATATAAAATCTGTCATAAGTAAAGAAATAGCTAAATTCTTCCTTGATAATATCTATAGTTATTATGAATTATCATGGGATATTATATCAAATAAAGAGATACAATTTGTATCAAGATTTTAGAAGATCCTTTTCAAAATATTGAAGATAGATGTAAAACTACAACTTTCTACCCTCAAGTTCATAGACAAATAGAACAGATAAATGAAGCTTTGAAATAATATTTGAGATGTACCATCTACTATCATCAAGATGACTGAATAACTCTTTTGCCATTAGCAAAATTTGCTTACAATAATTTGATACATTTGTCTATTCAACAAACTTTATTTTTTTTATAAATTATGGTTATTATCCACAATTTGATATTTTTGACTTTTCAAAAGTTGATAATCCTATGGTGAAATATTTTATAAATTGGTTGTTAGAACTACATATAATAATGAAGGTACAATTAAAAAAATCTCAAGAGTGATAAAATATTAATGCAAATGTCTATTATAAGAAATAACATCAATTTCATGTAGATGATAAGGTATGGTTATTTTGTTGTAACATCAAGAGTAATTGTCCTTGTGACAAGCTGAATTATCATAGGCTTGGACCATTTTCAATTTGTGAACAGATTAATTGAGCTGCCTATCGATTATATCTACCAAAATCTATGAAGATCTATTATGTATTCCACATGTCATTGCTTGAGCCATACAAGACAATAGATATATAAGGAAGAAGACAAATGCCACCACCTCCTATAGAAATAAACAATAATGAAGAATTCAAGGTAGAAGAGATCTTACATTTAAGATGACATTAAAATTGGCTGGAATATCTTATACATTGATGTAGATACAATATTAGTGAATGTATATAGAAGCCATCCAAGAATCTAGCAAATATATTAGCAAAAGTCAATATGTTTCATTAATAACATCCATCAAAATCATGATGAAAAATTAAAAAAATCCTTATTATAAAGCCAAGCAGGTTTAAAAGAAATTTCATTCTATCTTATATCATTGTCTATTATTTCTTTAAATTTTTTCATGCCAAAAAGATGAAAAATCAACAAGCAATGAATTCAATTCAAAAGCCATTGTTTGCTGACTTATCGAATGAAACATTACAACTATCACAACCTTCAAGATGACAAAATAGAGATGAAGATCCTCAAAAATGACATGTTCTTCCTTGGATTGATGGCAAGATACAACATGTTTGGTATCATGACCTTTGAAGAGACTAGTAATGTTTGGTAATACTTTTAGAGGTAGGAACTAATCTTGATGGTGTTCCAAATATTTTCTGTGAAGGAAGTTATAAAGGCCTCAATAATAATCAAATAATAAGGTGGTCTTCTTGCCCAAATATGAAATACTATTGATGGCTGAGAAGACTTATTAATTACCTTCAAAGAGAATAAAGATTAAAATATATAGCAAATATAATTTGGTGTATTTTAGACTTTTTCAATACGTAATCACTTCTCCTCATGGAATTTGTTCCTAAAAAGGAGAATATTGTCATGAATATAAGATTTATTGTTATAATTATTTAATTAATATAGATAAATAAAAATAGGTAGAAATAGGTTAATTTGATAATATCTTACAGAGAAGCTTTCTAGAAGCTTCATAGATGCGGATTCACCTTTATATATGTCTATAGGTGATTGGTAGGCCAACAAGCTAACCATAGATCATACATGTTAGTAGCTTCTGAAACAAGTTAAATACGTAGTGCACATATGGAAAACTTGTCTTTGAAGTTTGATACATATTGGTGGTCCTATAGAATGCCATCACATAGTTCTTAGGTAGATAGTATATATAGAGACAAGAGTGAAGCCTTCTTTACTCTTATCAATACCTTTCTTATTTCTTGTCTTATTTCAAGAGCCTCTAATTTTCTTATCTTTGACAATAATTATTATAGTTTTAATACTATTCTATTTGCGAGTGATTTTGAGTAACATGAGAGTATATTTTGTTCTTTTATGATTCATGTCCTTGTCCTTGATATTAAGTCTAATAATCAATTTGCCAAATCTTTTGCGATAGGATTATCAGCTTTTGAGAAGTCAAAAATATCAAATCATGTATAATAAGCATAATTGGCAAAAAATGGAGTTTGTTGAATAAAAGAATGTACTAAATTATTTTAAGCAAATTTGGCCAATGGCAAAAGAATTGTCAAATCATCTTAATGATAGTTAATGGTACATCTCAAATATTGCTCAAAAACTTGATTTATCCATTTTATTTGTCTATCAATTTAAAAATAGAAAGCTAAAGATAATTTTATGTCCAATTTTAATATTTTAAAAAGAGTCCTCCGAAATCTTAATACAAATTATATTCTTCTATTTAACATAATATTTTTTGGTAATCTATGATAGCAATAGATGTTGTCATAAAAAAGTTTAATTATTTTTTCACTTGTGATAGATTTTGTACATGGTACAAAATATACCATCTTGATAAAACAATCTATAATCACAATTATAAAATCATATGAATTTGAATTTAAAAGATCTATGATAAAATCTATAGAAACAAAAGACCAAGATTGTTTTGATATAGGTAATGGTTGGAGAAGTCCGTAAGGTCAATAATAAGAAGTTTTTGATCTTAAACAAGCATTGTATGATTGTACAAACTCTTTAACGGCCTTCCATATTTGAGGTCATTAAAAATCTCTTGATATTAGCTCCAAAGTCTTGTTATATCCAAAATGTCCTACTACAAGAAAGTTGTGATGAGCTTCAAAAGCACGTAGTTGTGCTTCATCTTTTGGAATATATAAATATTTTTTTAAATAAAATAGATTTTTTTTAAATTCAAACTTTGAAGTATCATGAGACTTAAAAGAATTATTCTTATTATCATGAATAAGAAGATTTAAGGACATATTTAATTAGACTTGCTTAAAAAAAATTGAATCAATAGTTAATGTTGATTTTATTGCTCAAAAATAAAATCGATCTTACTTCAAGAGCATTATTTTTTGTTGATCAAAAGCTACATCTCTTTCTTTTGATGCAAAATAAAAACATTTAAAAAAGGCATTAAACAAATCTTATTATTTTTTGATAGATAAATGATAATGAATTTGAATCTTATCAAGGACATGTTCTAATAAGCTTAACAATGATTCAATATACTTGTTGATATGAAGTACTCAAGGTTCTTGTGATCTATATACACAATGATTGAATTAGAAATACTTTCTAGATAGTGATGTCACTCTTAAAAAGAATCTATAATTATAAGAAATTTTTTATTATAGATTTTGTAATTGATCTCTACTGTTGAAAATTTCTTAGAATGAAAAACTACTAGGTGGAATTTGTCAATTATTCCCATTTATAACAATATTATATCCAATACAAAGTCTAATATATCTATTTCCATAAAAAAATACCTTAAAAAAGTCAACACAATATAAGATTGGTATAAAAATAAAAGCTACCTTCAAAGCTTCAAATGATGCTTTTGTTTCTTTATTCTACTCAAGTTTGTCCTTACAAGTTAAGCGTATAAGTGGAGCTACAACTTAAGAAAAATTCTTGATAAAAATTTGGTAATAAATGAAAAATTCCAAAAAATGTTATACATCTCTTATTATTCTTCAAATTTTCTAACTTATAATTATCTTGACTTTCTTAAGATCCATCATGAGACTATCATTCAAAATGATGTATCTTAAGAAGTCAACTTGAATAGTATAAAATACACACTTTTTCATCTTGGCATATAATCTTATATCTTTAAGTTTTTATAACACACAATGAACATGTAATTTATATTCTTTTATATTTTAAAAATAAATTAAAATATTATCTAGATAATAAAAAATAAAATTATCTAGGAATTCATAAAAAATATCATTCATGAGATGTTAAAAAATTATTAATACATTTAAGAGTCCAAAAAGTATAACATTAAATTCAAAGTATCCATATCTTATTTGAAATGCAATCTATCATTAATTTCCTTCTTTATAAATCTATTTTTATAAAGATCTTATCTTGATTTAATTGATAAAGAAGTATAAATATTAAAAATAAAAGATATTTATTTTTAATGGTAATCTTGTTGAATCTTCAATAATCTATATACATCCATAGTAATCCATCTTTTTTTTTACAAATAAGATAAGAGTTCATATTAGAGATTTTAAATAGAGTATGAAATTTTTGATCAAATTCTCATCAATATATTCCTTGAGTTTAGCCAACTCATTTTGTCATAAATTGTAGATTGGTCCAAATGAAGACTGAGTTTCTTCTTTGAAATCAATTGAGTAATCATATACATGATGTTCCAAAATAATATTTGTATTCTTCTTCTCAAAAATATCTTGATATTCTTGATATTGACTTAGAATGCCACTTGAGGTCTTTCCACTATCAAAAATGGATGTAGCATAAATAACAAAATATGTCAAGGATATGAATCATAAAAAAATAAAATATTAATATATTCTTGTATTATTAAAAAGAATAAAAAATCATTCAAAGATGAAATAATATTAAAATTAGAATGGCTATTGTCAAAGACAAGAAGACTAGAGATTATTAAAATAAGACTAAGAACAAGAAAGCTGTTAATAAAAGTAAAGAAGGCTTTATTCTTATCTTTATATATATTATCTATTTAAAAGCTATGTAGTGGTATTCTATAGAACCTCTAACAAATATCCAATTTACAAGAGACATGTCAAACTTTCAAGATAAGTTTCTTATAAGTGCACCATGTACTTAGCTTGTTCCACAAGCTACCAATATATTTGATATGTGGTTACCTTGTTTTCCATGAGGAGCAATAATTACATATTGAAGAAGTCTAAAATCTACCAAATTATGTTTGCTACATACTCTAATCTTTGTTCCTTTCGAAGATAGTTGATAGGTCTTTTTAGACATTGATAGTATTTCATACCAAAGTAGGAAGACCACCTTGGTAATTTATAATTGTTAAGGCCTTCATAGCTTCCTTCAAAGAAAACATTTGAAATACCATCAAGAGTAGTTTCTACTTCAAAAGATATCACCAAATATCAAGAATCTCTTCTAAGGTTATGATATCAAACACATTGTATCTTACCATCAATCCAAGGAAAGATATGATGTTCTTGAGGATCTTCATCTATATTTTGTTGTCTTGAAGGTTGTAATAGTTATAATATCTTATCTGATAAATTAGCAAACAATAGTTCTTGAGTTAAATTTGCTTGTTGTTGATTTTTCATCTTTCTAGTACTAAAAAATTCAAAGAAATAGAAAAAAATGATACAAAATAGAATGAAATCTCTATTGAACTTGCTTTGATTTATAAAAAAGATTTTTTTGACTCCTCATCTTAATTTCAATAGATGATGTTAATAAAATGTATTAATTTTTTTTAATGCATTTCTTAGATTCTTGGATGGCTCCCATATATGTTCACTAATATCATATCCGTGCTAATGTACAAGATATTCTAGCCGGTTTTGACGTTGTCTTAAATCAAAGACCTCTTCCACATCAAATTCTTCATTGTTGTTTATTTCTATAAGAGAGGGTAGCATTTGTCTTCTTTCTTATATATCCACTATCTTATATGACTCAAGAAATGACATGTGAAATACAAGATAAATCTTCATAGATTTTGATAGGTATAATTGATAAACAACTGAATTAATTTTTTTACAAATTTGAAATGATCCAAGCCTACAATAATCCAACTTATTACAAGGATGAATAGTCTTAATATTACAATAAAATAGCCATATCTTATTATCTATGTGGAATTGAAGTTGTTTCTTATAATAGATATCTCTATTGATTTTTTATTGTTCTTGAGCTTCTTTTAATTGTGCCTTCATTCTTGTATATAGCTTTGATAACCAATTTGTCAAATCTTCTACCAAAAGATTATCAGTTGTTGAGAAGTCAAAAGTATCAAGTTATAGATGATAACCATAATTGACAAAAAATGGAGTTTATTACATAGAAAAATATATTGAATTATTATAAGCAAACTTTGCCAATGGCAAAAAAATTGTCCAATCATCTTGATGATAGTTAATGATATATTTTAAATATTATTCTAAAATTTTATTTATCTATTTTATTTATCTATCAGTTTGAATGTGAAAATTTGAAGATAATTTTATGTCCACTTTTAATATTTTAAAAAGAATTTTCTAAAATTTTGATACAAATTGCATCCTTCTATATGATATAATATTTTTTGATAATCTATGATAGCAATAGATATTGTCAATGAAAAATTTTATTATTTTTTTTACCTATAATAAATTTTGCATATAATATAAAATGTACCATTTTAATGAAATGATTTACAATCATAAATATAGAATCATATGAACTTAAATTTGTAAGATCTATAATAAAATCTATAAAAATATAGATCAAAATTATTCTAGTATAGGTAATGGTTAGAAAAGTCTATAAGATTGATGATAAGGAGTTTTTGATCTTGAATAAATATCATACAATCGTAAAAATTCTTTAACAACCTTCTACATTTGAGGCCACTAAAAATCTTTTAATATTAGCTCTAAAATCTTATTATATCCAAAATGCCCTACTACAAAGAAGCTGTAATGAGCTTCAAGAGTATGTAGTCATGCTCTATCTTCTGAAATATATAAATATTCTTTGAAATAGAATAGATTGTTCTTGAACTCAAACTTGGAAGTATCATGAGACTTGGATGAATTATTCTTAATATCATGAATAAGAAGGCCTAAAGATATACTTGACTAGACTTGCTTAAGAAAAGTTGAATCAATAGTTAATATTGATTTTATAGCTTGAAGATGAAATTGCTCCGGCTTCAAGAAGATCATTCTTTATTGATCAAAAGTTGAATCTCTTTCTTTTGATGCAAGATAAGAACATCTAGAAAAGGCATCAAATAGACCTTATTATTTTTTTAGTTGAGAGGTGATAATAAACTCAAATCTTGACAAAGAGATGTTCCAACAAGCTTGATGACAATTCAACACATATATTGATATGAAATATTTAAGGTTTTTATATTCTATATATACAGTGATTGGGCTAAAAGTGCCTTCTAGATAATAATGCCATTCTTAAAAAGAATCCACAATTATAAAAGGTTTTTCATTTTAGATTTTCTTGTTGATTTTTGTTGTTAAAAATTTCTTAGAATAAAAAATTATTGGGTGGAATTTGTCATCTATTGTCATTTATAATAAAACAATGTCTAATGTGCCTAATTTATATAAGATTGGTATAAAAGTAAAAGCTATCTTCAAAGCTTCAAATGATACTTCTGCTTCTTTATTCCACTTGAGTTTTTTTTACAAGTTAAATATATTATTGGAGCTGAAATTTGAAAAAAATTCTTGATAAAGATTTGGTAATAATTGACAAATCTTAAAAAATATTATATATTTTTTATTATTCTTAAAATTTTCTAGTCCATAATTTTTTGAATTTTCTTAGGATTTATTATTAGATCATCATTTGAAATGATGTATCTTAAAAAATCAACTTGAATAGTGTGAAATACACACTTTTTTATCTTGGTATATAATCCTGCATCTCTAAATTTTTGTAATACATGACAAATATGAAGTTCATATTTTTCTATATTCTTATAGTAGATTAGAATGTTGTCTAAATAATAGACAATAAAATCATCAAAAAAATCACAAAAAATATCATTTATAAGATATTAAAAAGTAATTGATACATTTATAAATCTAAAAGATATGATATTATATTTGAAATGCCTATATCTAGTTCAAAATGTAATCTTCTATTAATCACCTTCTTTGATGTCGACCAAGTTGTAAGCTCTTTACAGATCTATTTTTGTATAGATTTTTGTTTGACTGAATTGATCAAGAAGTCCTCAAATCAAAGGTAAGGGATACCTATTCTTGATGGTAATCTTGTTAAATCTTAGATAATCTATACACATCTGCAATAATCCATCTTTTTTTTTTTTTTTTTTTAAATAAAATAAGAGCTCCTACTAGAAACTTTGAATGGCGGACGAAGTTCTTAACCAAATTCTTGCTAATATATTCTTTCAATATAGCCAATTCATTCTATGATAAATTATAAATTGGTCCAAATGGTAGTTGAGCTCCCTCTTGAAGATCAATTGAATAATCATAAGATCAATGCTTTAGAAGAATATCTATATTTTTCTTTTCAAAAACATCTTTAAAATCTTATCATTGGTTAGGAATATCACTTGTAGTCTTTTCAGCATCAAAAATGGATGTGGTATATATAACAAAAGATGATCCTTCTTTTGCTAATATATATAATCTTTTGTACCTATCAATAAGAGTTTAGATGTACTAGAATTATATATGCCTATTTGGCTAAATGATTTTTGAATTAAATTATAAAAAAAATCAAGGTTATAAGAAGTCCAATCTATTTGAAGATTATATTTTTTTAATCATGATAATTCTAAAATAATTAGATTGAAAAGAGATTTAATTATATTAAATATTACTACACTATTATATTCCTTAATTGCTACATATAAAGGAATAGTCTTACAGATAACATCTTTAAAAGATAATAAATGACCATCTATGACTTCTATGTGCATGGATTTAGTTTTCTTAAATAGGAATATTTTTTACTTTTTGACATGGTCTTTGTCTATAAAACAAGCTAAGGCTCTTGAAACTAATAAAGCAAAGGCTTTGTGATTTTTAGGTCCTAAAAATATATCTACTGTAAAATAAGGTGAGAGATCTAGAGAGCAAATAAGACCTTTACAAGGTGTTTCACATGATTCTAGCTGCACGGTCTCTATTGTAGCTAGAAAAACTTGTTTTTTAATATATTATATTTTTTAGTGACCATATTCTTCATTTTATAATTAAGTTTCTTCTTTGGATAATGTTAAGCAATGTACTTAATTTTTCCAAAATATAAGCAAAAATCTTTTTAACAAAATTGAATCTTTTTTTATTTAGTAAGAAATTTAAAATATATCACATCAATTTGCATTGATTTTAGCTTAGTCAAATGAATTTTTAAAAACTTAGGAATTATTATCATTAATTGATTTGTTTTTCTCCAACTGAATTTATGTTTTTTTAAGCCTTTCAAATAATCAATTATTATATACAATGGCTTGAATAATAAATTATTCTAAGGGATTTGCTTTTGACATTGCTAGTAACAAATCTTTGACATTATCTTTCAACCTATAATAAAATTGATTAATAAGAGCTTTGTTGTTCCACTTCATATTGCAAGCAAGATTTTGGAATTTTACAGTATATATTATGGCTAATTGTGATCCTTATTATAAAGATAAGAGCTTGGTTTCTACTACCCTCTTTTGATTATTTTTTTAAATGTAGTTGTAAATACTTCAAAGAATGAATTCAAATTTTTAAGAAATTTTGAATCTTTTTCCATCAAAGGTATAAACTAAGAAAGAATACTTCTAGATAGAAATCTATCTAAGAATCCAACTTGAATAAATCCATTAGAGTATTGGAAAGGATGCAATCTTAGATATAACTTGATTTATTGAAAAAATCTTCAAAATTTTGATCTTATTCCATCAAACTTCTCAAGAAAACTAATCTTTGCATCTTTCATGCTTATGGAAGCAAGACTTTTTAAATTTGATTGTAAGGCTAATTTACTTGCTTCCTTCAACTATACAATTTTTTGGAGTATGCTTTGGATTTCCTCTATAAACATAGGAATAGTGCTTCTATGAATGGCATTAGTTATTTGCAAAATTTTCACCTAAAGAATGTTGACAAATTTTTGAAGATCTACAATAGTTGCAAATCTTCTTTCACTTCTATTAAGTATATCATCCAAGATCTTTTCTTCCATCTTAGACAACTTAACAATTCCACAATTCAACTTAGAAGAAGATAATCCACAACGTCTAATATCAAATAAAAAAATTTATATAAAAAAATAATCCACTTTCTTCTAAAAAAAAAAAAAATCAAGATTAAAAAATAAAAAATATTAATTTAAAAGCAGATAGTCTACAATCTTCAAATTCAATAATAAAAGTAGAATAATCCATTCACTTATTAAATACAAAATAAGAATAATAAATCTTCATCTTGTCAAATTATCAAGGATATGAATTATAAAAGAATAAAATATCAATATATTCTTATGTAATTCAAAAGAATAGAAAATCATTCAAACATAGATTAATACTAAAACTAAAATGATTATTGCCAAAGATAAGAAAACTAGAGATTCTTGAAACAAGATGAAGAACAAAAAAAGCATTAATAAGAGTGAAAAAGGCTTCATTCTTGTCTCTATATATACTATCTATCTAAGAACTATGTGGCAACATTCTATAAAACCTCCAACACGTGTCCAATTTGCAAGACATGTGTCAAACTTGCAAGATAAGTTTCTTATAAGTATGCCACATACTTAGCTTGTTCTACAAGCTACCAACATATGTGATATGTACTTAACTTATTCCATAAGCTATCAACATATGCAATACGTAGTTAGTTTGTTGGCCAAGTTTCTAATCTATCAATCACCTATAGATATGTATAAAGGTGAAACCACGTCTATAAAGCTTTTAGAGAGTTTTTCTATAAGATATTATCAAATTAACTTATTTTTATTTATTTCTACCTATCCATATTAATTAGATAATTATTAGAATAAATCTTATATCTATGACAAAAGATGATCTTTTTTTTGCTACATGCATAAAAACTTTTGTATCTACAAGTACAAGTTTTATTATACTAGACTTATGGCTTTTCACTTAATTAATAAGACTCTTAATAATGCTTTGAAAAAAATTAAGCTTATAAAAAATCTAATCTATTTGAGAATCATATTTTTTTAGCCATAATAAATCTAAAATGTCTGGATTAAAGGAAGATTTAATTATATTGAAGATTATATAACTATTATAATTATTTATTATTATATTTATAGAAAGGATTTTATAAATAAAATCTCCAAAAGACAATAGATGACTAACTATGACTTCTACATGTACAGCTTTAGATTTTTATATTAAAGATATTCTATGACTTTTAATAAATTTTTCATCTAAAAAACACATTGAGGCTCCTGAATCTAATAGGGTAGAGGCTTTGTGATTTTTAGTTTTCAAACATATATCTATTATAAAATAAGAAAAATATTCTAAAAACAAAATAAGACCTTTATTAGGAATTATACAAGATTCGAGCTGCATGGTCCCTATTATAGCTAAACAAATTTATTTTTTGATATATTATCTTTGTTGTTTCTTTGGACAATATTGAGCAATGTGCTTAGATTCTTTATAATATAAATAATTTTTTTTTTTATAACAATGAGTCTTTTCTTATTCAATAAGAGGTTTAAAATGTACCATGTCAATTAATATGTCTTTTACTTCCAAATATATATATTAAGAAGATGTTGGTATTACCATTGAATTATAATAATATTAAGGCTCTCTTATGTGACTCTCAAATTGAAATTCAAAAAGCCAATTGTCATACTTCATAACAAAGTTAATTGCTTAATTCAATGTTTGAAGATTGAATAAGTTGAGCATCAATTTTTTTACTTCATAATATAATTGGTAGAGAATTTGGTTGATGAATGCAGCATCATTTTATTTGATATCAGTTGCTAATTATCAAAATTGTAAAGCATATAATATCATTCATCGATTGCCTTATTGCAAGATATGGATTTGATTGATGAATCCTCAAAACTTAGATCTTGTGCCATTAAACTTCTCAGGCAAATTAATTTTTAATTCTTTGATACTTGAATGGTGTTCCATTATAGGTGAAGTAATATAGCTTGGTATAAATATTGAAGCACCTTCAATCATCTCTATATCTTCACTTCTTGCTAATCTTGTTACTCTTTGTGGTAATAAATTAAATTGATGTATTATAAGTATTAACTTTCTCATTTGTTCTTGCATTTGTACCATTGCACTCTTTATTTTAACAAACTTTGCTATGATAATATAATAGAAAAGAAAGTGTCTACTTTCACTTAAGAAATATAGAATAAAATATTCAAGAAAAAAAAAATCTAAAAATAATATCAATTTAGAAGTGGATAATCTACAACTTCTAATATACTTATATTTTATAAAAAAAAAAAAAAAAAAATCTATTCTTAATTAAAAATAAATAAATCTTTCATATAGTATATGCATTCTTATCAATCTGTGAAGGATACAAATTGAAAGAAGATGCATAAATCAATAAAAATCTATGTCAAATAAAAGCAATAAAATAAAAATAAAAAAATATATATATTCAAGAAGAAATTAGAATGGCTATTGTCAAAGAATAAAAAATATAAAGACTTTTGAACTAAATTAGAAGCAAAAAAAGAATTGACAAGAATAAAGAAGGCTTCATTCTTATTTTTATATATACTATCTATCTAAAAATTACATGGCGGCATTCTATAGGACCTCCAACATATGTCCAATTTACAAGACACATATCAAACTTGCAAGACAAGTTTCCTATATGTGTGCCACATATTTAATTTATTCCATAAACTACCAACATGTATGACACGTGGCTAATTAGTTGGCCAAATTTTTAATCTATTAATCACCTATAGATATGTATAAAACTATTTTTATAAAGCTTCTAAGAAGCTTCTTTATAAAATATTATCAAATTAACCTACTTTTATCTACTTCTATCTATCCATGTTAATTAGATAATTATTGGAATAAATCTTATATCCATGATAAAATGATTGATTTCTTCTTGAACTTTAAGATCTAATAACTCTTGATCTAATTCTTCAATTTTTGTCAAATTTCTTGAAAATGTGTCTTATACTCTTGAGTTTTATTATAAAAAAAATCAACTATAGATTGATTTTCAATTGTCTAATATCTCAAAAATCCTAGTAGATCTTCAAAATCCTAGTTTATAGATATTTGAGCACTATTTTCTTTATATCTCAAAAATCCAAAAATCAAATGCTACAAAACTTTTTATATAATTTTTTAACATGATAATATACATTTTTAAAAAATTTGAGTCAAAACCTTTTCAAATTTCTTGAGATATACCTAAAATACAACCACTAATTAAGTAGGTCATTTACTACTCTTAGATTGCAAGCACTAACTTCAACTCTTAATATCTTCTTCATTTTAATTTAGAATTTATTAAATCATATATATAAAGTATAGCCAAAAAAGTGATCTTTTCAATTATGGTTGTTGATCTTTTATTGCTTTTTGAATGCTAGAGATATATTCCAAAGAATAATAGCAGATACAAAACCAACACTTTTAGTGCCTATATCTCCTTTACAAAAACTCCAAATTACTAAATTTTTACACCAAAACCATAGCCAAAAACCTAAACTTACTGATCCTAATCTTTGTTGTTTGAATCAATCCAAAAGAATAATCCTAATCCCTAATAAGGCCTCAAATAACCTCCTTGAAGTCCATTGGACATAACTTTTGGCCAATAAGAATAGAGATTTCTATCATCCATCTCCATTCATCCATTTGGATGGCCTAATTATTATTTTTTATATTAAATTTATATAATATGTGTTCTAAATATCAAATAAAAGGAATAAAGTAAGATTTCAAAAATTACCTATGTCTAACAAAGATGACTCAAAATATATAAAAGTTATTATCAACATAAAATTAATCTCAAAAGTTACTATCAAAAAAGAAATTGAAGTTGTACAAACCTCAATAGTAGCCTTTTTAAAAAAAATTCCTCCAAAGTAATAATCTAACCATATTTTGTAATCAATCAAAATCTACTAACACAGTGTCGTGTGACGTGGCCTTCTATTTGGGAATACACTGGGTACTTGGCTGTGGAGAGTTTATTTGAAATTTGATGGCAAAATCCAACAGGTAGTTTGTCCTCAATAAAAATAAAAAATAATATAAAAATATCACAAAAGAAAAGTTATATATGTAAACCCTCTTGTATTCAAGTAAGTTTGTACAAAAAGGGTTCAAATTTCCACAAAAACCCTTCAAAACTTTATTCACCCACAAGGATTTATTTCTTATTAAACTTTAGGATCCAATAACTCTTGATCCAACTATTCAATTTCTATAAAATTTAATTTAAAGTGTAGATAATTTTCTTAAGTTTCACTACAAGAAAAAATCAATAATAAATTCATTTCCAATCATCTGATATCTAAAAACTCCTAGCAGGTGCTTAAAACCTCAGCTCAGAGACACCTAAGCACTATTTTCCTTATATCTCACAAATCCAAAATTTTAATGCCACAAAATTTTTGCACATAGTCTTGTGACATAAACATATACACTCTTGAAAATTTTGAGCCAAAAATCTATCAAATTGCATAAGATATAGCTCAAATTGTAACCACTATGTAAGCAGGTCACTTACTGCCCTTAAGTTTGTAAGCACTAACTTCAACTCCCAATATCTCCTTCACCCTAGCTTGTATTTTATCAAGCCGTACATAAAAAGTGTAGCTGTGAAAGTGCTCTCTCCAATTCCAATCGCTGAACCTTGATTGCTTTCTATGTGCGCGAGTTATACCCAAAAGAGTGACAATAGGTCCAAAATCGACACCTTAACTTTGAGCGCCTATAACTTCTTCATAAAAAGTGCAAATCACACAAAATTTGTACCTAAACCAGATCCAAAAACCTAAACCTTATGATCTTAACCTCTGATATTTGACTCCCTTCGAAAACAAATCCTAACTCCTAATAAACCCTCGGGCAACCTCCTTGAAGCCCATTGGGCATGATTTTTGGCCAATTAGAATAGAGATTTCTATTATCCACCTCTATTCATCCACATGGATGGCCAAACTACCCTTTTTACACTAAAAACCCTTTTCTAATCCTTCTTCTTCTAAGATTTACATACTTGGTGCTTTAAGCACCAAATAAAAGAAGTAAATAAGATCTTAAGAATCACCAATGTCTAACATAGGCAACTTAAGATATATACAAGTTACTATCAATATAAAATTAACTCCAAAAGTCACTACTAAAAAGAAAATAAGGTCTTTTAAACCTTAATAATAATCTTTTTAATAGATCCTTTTTAAACTAGCAACCTAATCACATCCTATAACCAATAAAATCCACTGATATGACTTTTATTTAGCTAAGTAGTAAATTATACATTAAATATACATATATAATTTTTTTACATAGTAGCCAAACCACAACACGACAACGACTCTCATTCAGTTGCACAATAAATTGTACATTAAAAATATATGTATATTATTTTCACATGATAGCCGAACCACAATATGATAACATACTATACAATGATATTATAAGGCACAACCACAACTCTACTAGAAGCAAATCAAAGCGATACACTTTGTAATCCTAAGAAGCCAACTTTTTTGCAATGCAATCTGCTTTAATAGGTGTTTAACAAAGTTGAGCTAGATCCAACTTTAAAGAAATATAATTTAAAAACTACAAAAGAATTCCTAAAAATAATTATTATTCAATGTATTATACATGTT
Source organism: Physcomitrellopsis africana (assembly GCA_036785485.1). Taxonomy (NCBI): domain Eukaryota; kingdom Viridiplantae; phylum Streptophyta; class Bryopsida; order Funariales; family Funariaceae; genus Physcomitrellopsis; species Physcomitrellopsis africana. The sequence goes on from JAWRVF010001144.1 coordinate 43,921, forward strand.
TGGATTCTATTCCTTCTAAATAGACTAATATCTTTTTAAATTAATAAATAAATAGTAATCTTCTATTAAACTAATATTTCATAGATCTTTTTTTATTTTAAATAATAATAAGACATCTTGGTGGTAAAAATAGAGATATATTTGACATAAAAAATAAGCAACTACAAAGTATCTATAGCATGACATAAAAAGATTTATATGCTTAGAAAAGATCTACATTTTTAATGAATGAATTCTTTAAATTTGCAGTATAAATTTTTTTTATTTTTTTTTTGTTTTTGTTTTTTATTTAAGAATGCATGGTTTTAGATAATTGAAAAATAATACAATGCTCAATCTTTAGAAAATAATTTTTTATGTATCAAAATAGAACTCTTAATATGGTACTACTTTATAAGTAAACTAGTTGGTATAAAGCAAAGAGAAAAAATTACAAACAATTCCTAAACGACCACCAAAATTTTGAGAAGTTTGAAACTAGACATCATAGAAACAAAAAATAATATTATGTGGAACAATTACCAATCCCAAAGGTGTGCACAGCTTATCTCCTCTCTCAATCTTGATGTTGATTTAAAATATGTAATTCAACAACAAGGAGATAAACCCTCCTCTTATGTTGTTATAAAATTATTAAAAAAAAGAAAAAAAGAAAAGAGATACAATTTACTGTTGTTATCTCAAGCAATCCCACAATGTTTTGCTTGTTTCAAAAAAGTAAAATAATACAAAGGTTCTACAGACAAATCAATAACGAATAGGGGGTTGTCAAGCAAACGTGGCACGAGGGTGGCCGAGGGTGTTGGGAAATATTTTCTGTTTCTTCACATTTACGGGGACAGTTTGGTCGTGGGCACGGGAATCTTCGCTTGAGCATGAGCTGTCAAGGTTCAGACATGACTATACTTGGGCTGGTACGGGTCTTATCTGGTCGCGATGCTCAATCCCAGTCCTGATGATAAATTGCGATCTGGTTGGGGAGCGAGCGGAAGAGGTGGAGCGATGCGTAGTGAAAAGACCTATTTGGTAGGGGTGTTGGGATTTTCCGCACGAGCTTCGCGTGTGCGATCCGTTCATTTATGCCTAAATCATCTGTCTAAAGTGTTTGTGTCGAGATCGTCGCAGGCTGCATTGTAGGAAAAAAATTTCGTGTCGCGTAAAGTTCAGCGAGGTTTCTGGAGCTAGTCTTGACCAGCGGATTAACATGGCTGCTGAGTTGAGGATCTCCAGTTGCACAAGCAAGGGTGTAGATCTTAGTTTTTGCGGACGACATGAAGCACTTCGGTTGTTCCATCCCACGTTGCCACAATCGTCTTCGCGAGTGTCGTTCTCAAGGGTGCGGAGAGTGACAGTTATGGCGGGGATGGCGGCTAAGAAGACGTCCCTGAAGCTCGAGAAGGTTGTTCTCACCAAGAGTCAAATTGAGAAGGTTTGTTCCGATCCGCCATAGCTTTCTCTCTTAAGCTTTGTAGGGTACAATACCCAAGAGTCCCCGGGTTGTTGTTGCGAGGAACTAGAAGACACTGAAATCACGATGACAGAAACAACTTGCAAACCTTTTAGTTCAAGCATCTGCCTCTTCATTGCATTGTTTGGGGTGTATGTTTTGATGTGTCGAGGTGTATCCTTGTTACAAGCTTCGCAATATTTGATCCGGCTATGGAGTGAACAATGTTGGTTATCGTTGTTCATTTTTCTGACTATCGTGGATGCTTGAGATGCGCCTACCATATGTTTGATTTGGAAATGGGTTGGCTCGTGGTGAAGAGCTGTCGTTAACTTCAGTATTCGTGATACACACGATGTTTGTGATTTCAATTACGGCAGGCAAAAAGTAAGATGGACAAATTTGTGCAAAGAATTTCCGGTCATCCGGATAGGCGGGAGTATGCTTCACCATACTACCTTCTGCACAACGAAGGCGACTCTGTGTATGGAACAGTTATAATCTTCCATGGATTTTCGGCCACGACTACTCAGATGAGCCTTCTTGCGCAATACCTGTATGAGAATGGCTTCAACGTTTACCAGCCGGCTCTTTGTGGCCACTACTTAAATAAACCAGACCAATTCTGGCCTCAGGTGCACTTCTAGACTGTTGTTTCCAATATTCACAATTCCGAAAGGTCAGAGAATATTAGATTTTTAGAATGGCTTCAGGATATCGCTGATATTCAATTTTTAGAAAAATAAATTTTAAGGAGAATGGCTATGACCATGCAGGCAGACTTCAAAGATGGCATCAAGGAGGATTTGGTCAAGAAGCTTCTGAACGACCCTAAGTTGAAAGCTTACGTTGATAATTTCATATCCATCTCCGCGCTGCCTTCGGACTATGTAAGATAAATGGGTTCGTTTGTCACACGCCCCTTCTACATGCTAAAAATAGACGAGGGTGTATCTGCGCTTCAACTACAGGAGGTTTCATTGCAACCTTGTCTCATTCTTGCATGAAGCAAATTCCTTTACTTTCTCTAATCTAACGTCTCGATTTGCAGGCGATTGGGGCATTGAGTTGTATTGAGAAAGAGTATCCAGAACTGAATGAAGCAATTTGCGACGAAGAGTACTCCACTGCGTTTTCAAAGTACCCTTTCCACTTTTTCACTCAAGCTTCCATGAGCTACAATGTACCTTCGTAAACTATTTAGTTCTATGATGGTACATGTTCTTCTGAATCATGTATTCAAAGTCAGCAAATGGCTATTCTTTCAAGGAGACCAGAGGTCGAATGAATACTTGTTCCAGATATCTCATTGCAACTTAGGGTTCACTAAGATTGTTGGTCGTTCCTGCTTACAGATTCTACAAATCTAACCATATCGACTATTTTCATGAGGCGGAACAGCGGTTGGAGGAGGTAGCATCTCTTCCAGGTCCTCTCATGACGGTAGGTTTGTCAATGGGTGGAGCTACCGCACTCTCAATTGCCGCTACGCACCCAGACAAAGTTGCAAGGACAGCAGTATTTGCACCTCTCCTCAAGGTAATCAGTACCCAGCTGTCGTATCCACCAAGCTCTCCCTGATAATAAGAAAAGTAAGAGAAGTCTGAGACTCTCCTACATGCTACCTAGTTAAGTACCGGATGCATAAGATATCTGATATGTTCCGATGAATGGCACGCGTAATTGATTTGTCCATCTGTGCAGATTGTCAATGAGAAAAATGTCCGGTTTTCGAAGCTCACTGGACCTCTAGGAGCGAAAGAGAAAGGCTGGTACCCTGATATGCCCTTCTCTTTGGGTCTCATGGTGGCTGTGGATATTTATGGCCACTTCGTGCGGCAAAAGAAGCATTTGGACACTCTGGCCAAGATGCCAACCCTCATCGTTCAGACGGAAATCGATGATTCAGCTGACCACACAGTTGGGCTCCAAGTCATAAAAGAAATCGAAGAACGGAGTGGTGCCTTTCTGCCTCACCTGAAATTGATTTTTTATTGACGTTTCTCATCCTGCGCAAGCTTTGTTGCTCTGTTGATGATGCGCTAATTGTCTCTATCTAACGTGCAATGCTCAAACAAATGCAGGTCCACATGGGCCGCCGCATTTCTCTACGTTGTACGCTGCTGCCGAAAAAGTACCCCACCCAATGATCCATCCACTGGAGGTGTGCCATGAGAAATATTCCGCTGGTTCATATGAGTCGCACACAGTCTACCATGTATTGATCCAGTAACTAAATTGACACGTCTTTGTTCCGTCGTTGGTGCAGGTTAGTCAAGGAAATATAAACCAATTCTGGCAAAGTATGTACCAAGAAACATTCCGGTTTCTCACCGAAGGGACTGTCAACATCGATCATCTTCATGATAAGAACCAAGACCTAGCGCTCCCTCGTGTTAAAGACTTCGTTGCTAACGTGACCGTTAGCTCGTAGATCACTGCCTCGCGTACTTCGAATTTGTATCATTGGCTGTTTCTGTACAGCTGTTTTTATGTGTGAAGCGCACGGATACTTATTTGGCTTTAAAGGTGGTTCATTCTCATACAACGATAGGAAATTGAATGTGCATTGACCTAAAAACTTGTGCACGATGTTGGAAAATGCAATCTCAAAGAAAAGCAATTAACTCACTGTAACCTATGCAAGTCTTTCTCTGTTCCCATGTCCATCTGCATTTTGATGTCAATATATGTATTGATATAAAACATCTTTATTACCAAAAGGACATTAAATATACGACAGACACCAAATTCATATTACGAATACAACGATCTCTTCGCCACAAACCAAACAAGTTTGAAATTAAATAATTGTGAAATCATCCTTGGCCACATAATTGCAACCACAACTTCATCTACTACTAAACTCCAACTCCATTTGAAATCTATTACAACTCTCATATTGCACAAGTCCCGTGGGAGATATGTCAACATACAACCCCAAAAATAAAGAAAGCAGGAGAAAGAAAAAAGCATCATCTTAGCCAGTGCACATTCAGCAATATTACATAAAGAATATGCCACATCCATGATAAGGTAGTCAAAGTAGAAATGTTGAAGAGACTTATATATCACACCATGGAGCCAAGTGGCACTCATAATGCGGGAAGGGTACTTGATAGCATTGCAAGTGAGCCAAAATACCGCTTCCCTAGATTTGAGTGCAAGCGTAACTCAATTAGGAACAAGCAAACCAGGAATTGGTATCATACCAACACCTCGCTAAGCTACCAATCATAAAGCTCGGAACACAAAGAGGTTAGCAATAATTACATGAATCCAACTCACTCTGACAAATTGCATGCAGCAAGTATTTCCTCAACTCAACATTCAGACCTCCTTAGCCTTGGTTGATGCGGGTGGTAACAACTGCGCACAACAAAAGCCACAGAACGTATATCGGTTAACTTGTGAACATACATTTGTGTACAGCACAGTAACAGTTACAGAATTAATAGTGTTAAGTATTTAACCAACTATATCCTAGACCTTTAATCAAGAAAAAATGAAAAGTAAAAAAACAACCCCAGAGCCAGTTAATGCTAAGAGCTCCACTCTTTACTGATAAAGTTGTGTCGCCAAGTCGAGCGACACATCCGATCTTTACTTGACTGAAAACCTATTCTCAGATTGCCCGATCAATGTGGCAGCCATTCAGCAGACTGGTGGTTCATCCCACCTAGACCGCTAGACTGAATGGATGTCACTTCAAAGTATGATTGTCAGAGTAGGCATGAAGAGTATACGCTCAAACACGGAACACAAAGACAAGGTTTAAATGGATCAACTTGAGGACAACCGCACTTCCATGCATTATGCAAGAATGAATGAATTAGAGCAAGTAATAATTGCACTTAATCTAGTCTAGCTTGAGAGAAGTACCTGGTAGCATGAAATCGCGGAAGTGATGAATCCAAAGCCTCCAGTGACACGCGGTGTGATGGTGCGAGGAGCAAGTTGAAGCAACCCAGCAGCAACTACGATATCCATTAATGACTTGATCAAGTTCAGCGATCTCTCCCTCGACTTTTTCAGGTTTTCTCTGCGCTGTTCCCTCTGCACAAAACGTAAAATGTCACCTAGAAAACCTCAAAAACCAGGAGAGTTTTGATCATCATTTGCTAGTTGGGCACTAATCAACAATCGAGCACTTGACTTACCAGCTTCGCTTCTTCAATACTGCCAGTACCCCTAGCCAGCTTCAGATCCCTCTCAACCTTCTTTGAAACTGTTCCCAAACGAGTGATTTCTGCGATCTGAAGCCAAAAGCATCTCGTACATTAACAAAGGTGCATCCATCATTCTTGCACAGTTTTTCCATGCTCGAAAGATGCAACGAACTGCAGTTAAATATCATCTGCTGACACGTTTGGTCTCCCTAATACGTACGTATAAAATCCTGAAAAGATGGGCAATACTAATACTGACGAGTCGACCAAATAGAAAACGGCAGCAGAGGATTCCAATCACTTGCTTGAGTAGGACATGTGGAACATTTCTGAGATAACGGTTCCTAAAACATATTACCCTTCGATTCAGTAATTAGACTTCACAACGTCAAAAGATGTTTTGACAGGCAACTAACCTCGACAAGAGTGGTACATGCTGTACCCGCCATCCAGCAAAAGAGGGAAATCCTCGAGATAAGATTCAGACGTTCCGCGTCCTACGCAACCAAACAACATAATAAGCAACCAAGCCACGACTCATCACATAAGTTAGAAGCGGAACATATGAAACACCAAGTGCTCAAGCTTAGATCATACCTTATAAATGCCAGTTCTCCCAGCCCACACGATTTGATCGAGAAACAAGAAAGTTCCCACCAGTGCATTTTTGGCCTGGCGAACCAAGAAAACACAAGAACACAATCATGCATAGATGGAAGTAAAGCGATTAATGCAAAGAAGTATATAGAGGCCAAAAAGGTTCCCTACAACGTTTTCTTTCTTATCAACAAGATAACATCAGGGAGCATTTACTACGAAAAGTGTTGCCCAAACATAACTGACTTCTAGCTTTTCCGCCACAAAACAAAAGAGCCTCAAATTCCACCATTGAGTTGTAAGAAAATAATACTAAACGTTTATATGGAAAGAAAAGATTAGATTTCGTATGCTCTCAAACATACCTAGAATGAAACAAAGACGGACAAACAAAGTTCAGTGATCACTTACCTTGCCAAGTAGGACGATAGGCAATGGCGTTGTCTTGGGAGCGGGAGTTAGCAGCGCTTGCAATTCATTCAACGTCTATTAAGACAGCAACCATGCAACACTACTGAGTCAATCGCCAAATGACACTTGGAATACAACTCTCGGAGTTAAATTTGTAAAATTGACATTCTCTTTTCCTTAAAAAAGCTACCACATTTCTCCAAATACTGTTCTCAACAGTAGTGCCCCTAGAATGTCAGTAGGAATCACCAAGTCGTCGTCCTTAAATACGGTACACTTGCAGATTACAGAATCTCAATATCATCCGTAAAATGTTCGTCACCCCAAAATGTTTTCTAAAAAAGCCCCAAATAATAATGAACCCCTTCAATTAAAACACTTCATATCAATATGCTAATTCGAAATTCGTCAGTAGTCATTCATGTTTAATATTCTTTGGCCTGTCGGCCACAAAAAAACGCATGCAAATTTCTCCGCAGACATCCTCCATGTCTAGCTCTACATATATTCAAATATACTTTCAAGGTCTTATGAAACAGGCATTTCAATAGCTGCACTAAAACTACGATCTCCATCAAAAGAATATGAAATTAGAAAGGCAAATTAATTTGTAAAAAAGCAAGAAGAAAACAATGAAATACACTACGAAAATTACCATCACTTCTAAGAATGAACGGGAAATTGAAAAGCTACGTTACATGCACCAAAGTTCTGGTACTGAAATGTGAATTCACCTTGGCCAGACGGAAAACCTTGCGTGCCAAGCTGGTAGTCTTATCGACTTGCGACGCAACGCCAGGCTCACCAGCACTGATAAACTTGGACCCGTACTGGATCGCGCGACAGATTTTATCTCTTGTCTCCGCCTTGTTAAGGTACATAACCAGGAAGGCGATCTCCGCCCGCGCAATATCGACAGTCGCCATGGCTCTGGCTCTTCCTCCCGTCCCCTCCAACACTAGAAATTTACCAAAACCCTACGCTACCTTCCAGCAAAAAACCTTTCAAGATTTTTTGAAAAAACAATACAGAAACACAAACAACCTCCACACTTCGCCAAAATGCCTAAGTTAAAGCTCCTCGCACGCTCGATTGCAGCTGCAGTCTGCGCCGATCCGTGCGAAAAAACACGCACATTCCCCGCGACCAAAGGAAGCCAACCTCTCCTCCCGCACGGTACCTTTCCTCTAGCCATGGCAAAACCGCAACGCTCGTCCTCATTCGTCTACCTACGGTCCCGATCTCTCGTCTTGGTTCATCCGATGGTCGACGTTCTCCAGTGATTCATCCTGAGGATGAATCTCGTCCCTGAATTCGTAGATATCCGTGGCTCGTTCACTGTTCGTTCATGATTTCTCGTCCGTCGAAGGGAGCTACACGGGACTTTCACCTGATGTCGATCTGGCCGTCCATCGGACGCGGGCTTGTGCCCTCTATCTCACGATCCCTGTCCGGGTGTCCATTGAGCGGTGCTGCTGTTCGGGAAACGGTGCCCACTCCTGAGCTGGAGGGGGGATAAAGATGAATGATATGTGTCATCCATGGTGTCGAGTATCATTCATTTCAGAAATATCTGTGATGGTTGAAGGCTTGATTTGCTCAACTATACATGCACCATGCCTTCCAAAGCACGTTTGGACATTGCAATACTTTGAAGTGGGTAATCAAATTCATCCATAAATTTATCTTTGAAATTTTTTTAAAGAAAATAATGCAGCACAAATCTACTATACAAAATTTTTTAATTTTATCCGAAATTTTTTAATTTTAATTTTTAAAAATCAATAACTTAAACTAAAGTTCAAAATTATACTTAACACTCCGATTTTTATTTATTTGTTTTATAGATATTTTTATGAATAAATTTAATATTTTTATGTTCATTCATATAGTAAAGATAGTATTCAAATTAAAATTTTGTGAAACATGGGCAGATTGATTTTCAAAGAACAATGGAATGAACATATTAAAAGCATAAAATAAGTTTTAAGTGATAATTTTATAAGATGGGTCTACAATTTTTTGGATGCAACTAATATCTTGAAAAAATTGAAAAACCTCATAGAATTGTGAGAATATTGATTCTGAGTACCTGGGGGGGTGGGGGGGGGGTGTGTGTGTGTGCAGGATGAAGCGCTACATTTCTAGACTTGTAAGTGTTTAAGATATTTTTAAAAGAAAACTTACAATGTCTTTTAAAATTAAAGTCCCTTAAAAACATCAAAGAATTTATAACCCATTGTCAGAATTTTTTATTTTCTAATTTTAAGCATTAGCATTAAATCACAAGAATAAGATTTTATTTTTTAATTTATTTGAAAGAAAATGCAGTTTAGAAAACATTATCTTTTGAACATATAATCATAAAACTTGCATTCATATAATATTTTTTTAAGAGACATAGTGTAATAAAAAATACGTATTTATATATATATATATATATATATATATATGTATTGAATTACATATTATCAAAGTAATATAAACATTAATGACTAGTTACAAAAATATGTGAATGATCATTGTTAATTATACATACCAATAATAACTATTTCATCTTCTTCTTTGGACTAAATATTACCCAGCTGAAAATCAAGAAACACGTTGGATTTTAGATAGAAAATATTTAGATTATATATTTTTAGACAGTAGAAGTTTAAAATAAAATGCCAAAATATCCCAGGATTGGAGCAACATATCCCAAGAATGAATCTAAGTTTCATAAAATTATATATATATTCTTTTCTATAAATGTTATAATCCCTAGTGGCAATTTTTACCACTTGATTAAATAACTAAATTTAATTAAAAATAACAAATAAATAAAAACAACAACAACAACAATTAGGTTACCAACCAACTTTTTAATTCATTAAATTTTCGCTTTTGATATAAGATGCATTTTGAATATATATATTTTTGGTTCTATGCTGATTAAAATCATGTTGATGATTTGTTTGTAAACAGCCTTTAGTTGTGTATGCATATTAATACAAGAGAATTTTAATTTTTTTAAACCCATTTAAAAGAGGTAGAAGCCTCAAACTGGCAGTTTAAGAGTACAATAGAAATTCTCATTGAAAGTACTAGTTTGCACTTTTATGATTATATTTTTATTTTTGATTGATCTAAATGTTTATTTAGGTGTTTCAAAGCATTTTTTATTTTTTTTCATTGCTAAATATTGATTTATATTAGTCTTTTTGAAATATATTCTTAAGTTTTATAACTAAATTGTTTGTAGTATAACTTTAAACAGGATTTTTGTTTTGAACAAATAAACATAATTTTTTTTTTAAAACTGTCAAATCAAAAATTTGGACAATTTTTTGTTCAGTATTTTGAATGGATTACTTGTTATGATATCCAGGCAGATCCTTGAAGATTTTTCTTGAACCAGTATTTAATGATCTTTATGTAAGTTGTTGTAATCACTTCTTCAAAGAATTAAACTTCCATACAAAACGTTTTCAATCAACCCTTGAAAATAATTAATCTTTATACTAAAATTTTGAAACCATATTGAGTTTTGACTATGATTTCTTCTTCTTTTGTAAAATATGTTTTTATTGAAGCACAAAATTATTCTACATTTAATAAAAAATAAAAAATAAGTAAAATTTCATATGTTGTCAGAATGTACAAATTTTTAAACTTTAAATTAATCTAGGGATATAAATATGTTGATATTGCAGAACGTGTAGAAACAATGAATATTTCAAACTTGATATCTTTTCAAAAAAAGATTGGGGTGTTTTTTTTCATACGTATATATATTGTTAAAATTTAAGATCAAGAAACAAATTCCAAATTTGTGACTCTTTGATTGTGTTGTGAGTATTTTTTGGCAACCATGTGGTATCAAACTTTTTCCTCTCTTTGAGCATATTGTAAATCAGGCATTTCATTTGAACAATCAGCAATTTATGGTGGGTTAAGTATTCATAATAATAAAGAAGTTTTTATTCTAAATTTATAAATTAATAAAGAACAATTAATTTCATCTCTTTAAAACACAAAATTTAAAAAATTTATTTTATATGCAAACTTTATAAAATCTTATTTCTTATAATAAATCTGAAAAATCCTTAATAATTTTCTTAAAGTTATAATTTTTTTAGAAAATATTTTCTGATTTTTTGGACCACCAAAAATGGTGCAATCAACAAATAATTTAGACGATATCATCCATTTGGGCAATGTCTTCCAGCAAGTTCAACCAGTTGTACAAGTGCAAATTTAACCAGTCTGTAGTAAACATCGCCATTACTTCATGCATCATGAATTCCACACTATTGTTCTCAATTTTAAACTATAGAATATGAAGAGACTGTATTGATTTACTTATTATTATTGGTTAGAAGTTTGATTTGGTGCAAAGGAAGATATCATGCTTATAGAAATTTTTTATTAGAAAAGTATGCTAAATTTTTTATGTGCAAAAAAAAATATATATATATGTATGTATTACTCATTTCTTTTTAAAAGATAACTTATTTATACTATAGATGGTTCTATGCATAAAATATTCAATATAGATAAATTTATCATTATATTTTCTAATAGATATGAGGAATTTTAGAAAATATAATGATAACTATTTAAAAATAAAAATTTGAGTCTTTTTATACTTTTTATAATTATAAAAATATAGATATGAATTGACAGATTTCAACTTGTAATAAAAAAATGATTTGATTCATTTCATAACTGCTTCTTATTTGATACTATATCAAAAGGTCAAAAGCCAAGGTTTCCAAAAGAGGGCTTTTCTTCACCAAACAAGGGACCTTGATAAGGCTTTTAAACCATTGTCTTTTAATGTGGACTTTTAGGTATAGAATCCCTCTTAGTTAAAATCCAAGCAAAAAAAAAATATATTGATTAGATATATATATATATATATATATATTTATGTGTATATATATATATATATATAATTTTTTGAATGTTAATCTTAACAAGATTTATAGGAAATTTTTTCATCTAAATATTAGCCAAAGTTGAATATAATAGATGATTTGTGTTTTTTTAAAAATCATCAAAGTTTCTTAATATTATTTATTCTTGTAATTAATAATGTATAAGGTTTTTGTATTAGAAAATTTTAATTTTTAATTAAAATAAAAAGTATATTATATATTTAAGTAACAATAATATCTTTATTGCATACTTAATTGTTAGTTATCATAAACAATTGGAAATTAAAATTATATTCATATTTAATAATTTTTTTTTTTTTTTTTTTTTTTTTTTATCTTTTTTAATGTAGTTAGTCATTACTTAATATACATCTTTGTGATAAGTGTCACAGACATACCATTTATTCTAGTAACTATTTAATTAATATAGATTAATAGAAGTAAGTAAAATAAGTTAATTTGATAATATCTTAGAAAGAAGCTTCGTAAAAGCTTCATAGGTGCGGAATCACCTTTAAACATGTCTATAGGTGATTGATAGATTAGAAACTTGGTCAATAAGTTAGCCACGTATCGCACATATCTGTAGCTTGTGGAACAAGCTAGCCATGTATCACACATGTTGGTAGCTTGCAGAACAAGCCAAATACGTGGCGTACATGTAGGAAACTTATCTTACAAGTTTGACACGTTGTCGTGTTGTGATTTGGCTACCATGTAAAAAAATTGTACATATATATTTAATATATAATTCATTATACAAATAATTGAAAGCTATAATAGTAGGTTTTATTGGTTACAAGATGTGATTAGGTTGTTACTTTAGAAGGAATCCATTTAACAAGGCTACTAATGAGGTTTATATAAATTTTTTTTATTTTTTTTTATTTTTTTATTTTTTTATTTATAGTAATTTTGAGATTGATTTTATATTGATAATAACTCTTGTGTATCTTAAGTCACCTTTATTAGATATTGGTGATCCTTATGATCTTATTTATTTATTTTATTTAATATTTATAACACATATTATGTAAATTTTATAACAAAAAGGATTAGAAAGGGATTTTTAGTGTGAAAGGGAATAGTTAGGCCATCTATGTGGATGAATGGAGATGGATGATAGAAGTCTCTATTCCTATTGGCCAAAAATCATGCCCAATGGGCTTTAAGGAGACTGCTCGAGGATTTATTAGAGATTAGGATTTGTTTTTGGAAAGGAGTTGAACATCAGAGGCTAGGATCAGCAAATTTAGATTTTTGGATATGGTTTTGGTGCAAATCTTGTATGAATTCGACTTTTTGTAAAAGAGATATAGGCGCTCAAAGTTAGGGTGTTGAAATTGTACTTATCATCACTATTTTAAGCATAATTTGCACATACAAAGAGCAATAGAAGATTGGCAATTGGAATTGGAAAGAGCATTTTTTTTGCTACATATTTTATATATATCTTGATGAAATTCAAGTTGGGATGAAGGAGATATTGGAAGTTGAAGTTGAAGTTAGTGCTTGTAAGCTAAAAGCAGTACGTGACCGTGTTTAATTGGTGGTTACATTTTGAGCTATATCTTAGGCAATTTGATAGATTTTGGGATCAAAATTTTCAAGAGTATATATGTTTATGTCACAAGACTATGTACAAAAATTTTATGGCATTAGAATTTTGGATTTGTAAGATATAAAGAAAATAGTGCTTGGGTGTCTCTGAGCTAGGATTTTAAGCACGTGCTATGGATTTTGAGATATCAAATAATTAAAAATGAATTTAGGATTGATTCTTTTTTGTAATAAAAATTAAGGAGATTGTCTACACTTTGAAGAAAATTTTATAGAAATTGAATATTTGAGTCAAGAGTTATTGGATTCTAAAAATCAAAAAGAAATTAATCCTTGTGGATGAATAAAGTTTTGAAGGATTTTTTTTGTAGAAATTTGAACCCTTTTTGTACAAACCTACTTGAATATAAGACATTTTATCTATAAAACTTCTCTTTTGCAATATTATTGTATTATTTGTTCTTTTTATTAATAACAAATCACTTATTGGAGTTTAACTAATAAATTTCAAGTAAATTCTCCACAGCCAAATACCCAGTGTATTCCCAAATAGAAGTTCACATTGTTGTATGACGTGGTCTTCTATCTAAGAATACACTAGGTACCCGATTGTAGAGAGTTTATTTAAAACTTGATGGCAAAAATCCAACAGGTGATTTGTCCTTAATAAAAAGAACAAATAATACAACAATCTTACAAAAAAAAAGTTATATATATAAACCCTCTTGTATTCAAGTAAGTTTGTACAAAAAGGGTTCAAATTTCTACAAAAACCTTTCAAAACTTTATTCATCCGCAAGGACTTATTTATTGTTGAACTTTAGAGTCTAATTACTCTTGATCCAACTATTTAGTTTCTATAAAATTTAGTTCAAAGTGTAGATAATTTTCTTAAGTTTCACCACAAGAAAGAATCAACCATAAATTCATTTCCAATCATCTGATATTTCAAAACCCCTAGCAGGTGCTTAAAACCCTAGCTCAGAGACACCCGATCACTATTTTCCTTATATCTTACAAACCCAAAATCATAATGCCACAAAAATTTTGCACATAGTCTTGTGATATAAATATATACATTCCTGAGAATTTTGAGCTAAAAATATATCAAATTGCATAAGATATAGCTCAAAATGTAACCACTATGTAAGCAGGTCTTTTACGGCCCTTAAGTTTATAAGCACTAACTTCAACTCCCAATATCTCCTTCATCCTAGCTTGGATTTTATCAAGTCATATATAAAAAGTATAGTTGTGAAAGTGTTCTCTCTAACTCCAGTCGTCAATCCTTGATTATTCTATGTATGCGCGAGTTATATCCAAAAGAGTGACAATAGGTCCAAAATCAACACCTTAATTTTGAGCGCCTATAACTTCTTCATAAAAAGTGCAAATCACACAAAATTTGCACCTAAATCAGATCCAAAAACCTAAACCTTATGATCCTAGCCTCTGATGTTCAACTTCCCTCAAAAAACAAATCCTAATTCCTAATAAACCCTCAGGCAGCCTCCTTGAATCCATTTGGCATGATTTTTGGCCAATTAGAATAGAGATTTCTATCATCCACCTCTATTCATCCACATAGATGGCCAAAGTACCCTTTTTACACTAAAGATCCTTTTCTAATCCTTCTTCTTATAAGATTTATATACTTGGTGCTTTAAGCACCAAATAAAAGAAGTAAACTAAGATCTTAAAGATCACCAATGTCTAACAAAGGTGACTTAAAATATATACAAGTTATTATCAATATAAAATTAACTTCAAAAGTCATTACTAAAAAAAAATAAGGTTGTATAAACCTTAATAATAATCTTTTTAATAGATCCCTTTTAAACTAGCAATCTAATCACATCCTATAACCAATAAAAGTCCATTGATATGGCTTTCATTTGGCTATGTAATAAATTGTACATTAAATATATATGTATAATTTTTTCACATAGTAGCCGAACCACAACACAACAATGTCATACGACAACGTATCTTGCAAATTAGACACCTGTAGGAGGTCCTATAGAATACCGCCATGTAGCTCTTAAATAGATAGTATAAATAGAGATAAGAGTGAAGCCTTCTTCACTCTTATCAATTCCTTTCTTGCTTCTAGTTTAGTTCAAGAGTCTCATGTATTTTCTAGTCTTTAGCAATAGCCATTCCAGTTTCTTTTTGAATATATATACTTCTTTATTTCTATCTTGTTATTTTCTTTTGACATAGTTTTTTACTAATTTACATATCTATTTTAATTTGTGTCCTTGATAGATTGACTAGAATGAAATTATAATATCAATTTTTTGTCTCTTCTTGATTAAAAATAGATTATCTTTTTTTCTTGATAAAACATAAGCATATTAGAAGTTGTGGATTATCCACTTCTAAACCGATATTATTCCTAGAATTTTTTCCTATATTCTTGAGTGTTTTATTTTATAGTGATAGTAGACATTTTTTCCTTTTCTATTGTGGTATCATGGTAGAATTTGCTGAAATAAAGAGTGTAGTGGCACAAATGCAAGAACAAATGAGAGAATTAATGTTTGCAATACATCAACTTAATACACCACTACAAGGAGCAACAAGATTAGCAGGAAACAAAGATATAGAGATGATTCAAGCTGCTTCAAGTCATACCACTTCAACTTCAATTGAACATCATTCAAGCATTAAAGAATCAAAGATTAATTTATTAGAGAAGTTTGATGGCATCAAATCTAAGTTTTGAAGATTCATCAATCAAGTACAACTAGTGATTAAACTTCAATCCCAAAATTATCCAACCCAAGTATCACAAGTCAAGTTTATTGGAATACTATTATCAGATTCTGCTTTATCATGATTTTTGTCCTTTTCTGAATGATGTGATCTAATATTAGATAATTTGGAAGTATTTTCAGTGGAGTTTTAATCTATATATGGAAAATATAATGTAATTTATGTTACAATCAATAAGATCCATATCTTGCGATAAGATAATCAATTAGTGACATCACATATTTCATAATTTTGACAATTAGCAATTGACACCAAGTGGGATGATGTTACGCATACTAGTCAATTTCTCTATGAATTATAATATGAGGTAAAAAAATTGATGCTTAAGTTATTCGATCCTCAGACATTGAGTCAAGCAATTGATTTTGCTGTGAAGTGTGACAATTGGCTTTTTAAATTTTAATCGAAGAATTGCACAAGGGAGCTCTAATATTATTTCAATACAATGGCAACATCAACGTCTTATCAATACGTACATTCAGAAGTAGAAGACATGCAAATCAACTTGGTATGTTTTAAATCTCTTATTAAATAAAAAAAGACTTATTGTCGTCAAGAAGGATTATATTTATAGTATAGAAAACTTAAGGACACTGCTCAGCATTGTCCAAAGAAACAACGCAACCACAAGATGAGGAGTACGGATATCAAAGAAGATAATATGTCAGAAAATAAGTTTGTTCAGCTACAATAGAGACCGTTATCATATTGTAATTCCTTACAGTACGTAAAAAATAGTTAAAATATATAATATCTTCATAAATTATAATATATATATTAGAATAGTTAGAAAGATAAAAAAAAAAAGAAAAAAAAGGAGTTAGTATAAAAAACTATATTTTAGATTTTTACTTAATTTGATTATTGGATTTAAATTAAATAAGACCTAAATATTTAGTATAAAGCCTTGAGAGGCAATTGAAATCCAAAGAAGGAGAATTAAACTACTAAGAGGCCTATATAAAAAGATGAAGACAAAATATAGATGAATGAAGACAAGGGATGAAGTTCTTCATTCTTATTGGTCAATGGTCATGCCCAATAGGCTTTGAAGAGGTTGCCTACAAGAAGAACAAGGATTTTGGCAATTTCAAAGAAGCCATTCAAAAATCAAAGATAAGGATTACAAAGCTTATTTTTTGGACTACAATTTTGGTATAAAAATTGAGAGATTTGAAGTTTTTATAAGGGAGAAGTAGGCGCTTGAAATTTAGGTGTATAAATAGTATCTATTGCCACTCTTTTGAGGATTTGAAAAGTTTTATGAAAGCTTTTGGAGATTGAAAGGTGCGGCTAGAGAGGTGATTTTAAGCTCTACATCTATTGTGGAAGAATTGCTACATTTGGAGTTGTAAAAAAAGAAATATTGGAAATCAAAGATAGTAGATTGAATTCTAAGGTAATAAGTAGGCCGTTTTATTGGTAGCGATGGATTTTGCCATATCTTGAGTTTCTAGACGAATTTTTCTCTAATTTTTTTTAAAAAAAGATAATCTTTGTATTAAGAAGCTATACATTAAATTTTCATAGCATTTGGACATTTGATTTGTGAGATATAAAGAATTTAATATATAGATATTTATAAATAAAGGTTTGAAGTTATTATTAGGATTTTTATGATATCTAAAGATTAAGAGTTATAGATTATTGAAATTTGAAAAAAATACTTCATTCTACGGGTAAATGAGAATTTAGAATATTTTGTTATAATTTGAGTGTTTTGTGAAATAAGACTTATGTATTAGATGTAATAGCCTTAAAAGAAAGACTTTTATAAAAATTTGAGGACTTTATTATTTTAGATCTTGGTTGAGTATTTAGTTGTTGCCAGAAGCCTAATCCTTTCTTAAGGTATACATAGAGCATGGGGATCTACGGGTACAAGTATTTTATTTAATAGTATATTCTCCAATGTACAGAAGCATGACTGTGGAATTTTGGATTTGACTAAATGTGGTATTTCAAGTTTTCAAGATATTGATATATTAGACTCTAAATATAGAGCTAAATTAAGAAAAATATAAAAAAATCTAAAGATAAAAGGAGTGCTTTTAGAAGATGAAGCTATTTCAGGGATGGTGGTAGAAATAGGGTTTGTAGGAAATGTTCTGCAACAGTTGAAAGGTTTAAATGAAAGAATGGATATAAGAAACAATAATGATATTATGGTAGAAATTCATAATCAAGCTCTTTATGAAGAAATAAAATAATTTGTTAAAAATCCTACTAAAGAAGCTAACAATTGCATATTTGGAATTGAAGCACAAGTGAATACAAAGTATAAATCAGTGGCAAAGAAAATTAAGCCTGTGGCAATACAATTGCCTGAAGATTCCAAAGATCATGTAAAACAAGCTGAAATGGAACCAAGGCTAAGGAATCTAGAGGGGATTGGACATCGGTTTACGGAAGAAACACTCAAGAAGTTGAAGATTGGAGGGGGTGAGTTCTTGACTGATCTTGAAAGAAACCTTTTTTTGAATATGCTTTCTAAACATGGAAAGTCATTTGCATCAAAATCTAATGAAATAGGATGTGTCCATCCAAACATAGTGGCACCAATGGTGATCTTTACAGTTCCACATATACCATGGGACTTAAAACCTATTCCAGTTCCAAGAGCTCAACTCTCAAAATTAATTGAGTTGCTCAAGAAAAAAATGGAAATGGGAATCCTTGAACCTTCTATGGAACCATATTCCAATCGTTGGTTCACGGTGCCAAAGAAAATAGGAGCATTAAGGTTTATTCAAGATATGTAATCCACTAATCGAGTTATTATTAGAAATAAAGGTTCCAGTCCAATTGTGGATGAGGTGGCTGAGGCTTTTGCAAGCCATGCCATTTATTCAATTGGAGATTTGTATTCAGGCTATGATCACTTTCAATTGGCAACAGAGAGCAGGGATTTAACCACAATGAAGATTCCTTTAGGTTTAGTTCGATTGTGTACATTATCTCAAGGTGCCACCAACATAGTGGCACATATGCAGAATGCAATGAATCAAATTCTAAAAGATTTTGTACCAGAAAAGACTATACTATTTGTGGACGATATTCCAATCAAAGGTTGCAGAGAAGAAATAAAAGATGTGACTGTGGAAGCAGATGGCTGCAGAACATTTGTAAAACAACATATTAAGGATGTAGAGAGGATTTTGAAAAGATTGGAGGAGGTGAATTTAACTCTATCCATTGATAAATCCAAATTTGGAGTTGAAGAAATTGTAGTTGTAGGCCATTTGTGTGGAAGCTATGGAAGAAAGCCAAATCCAGATAAGGTAGATGTTATTTCACAAATGAAAGCCTGCAATAATATCACTGAGGTGAGAAGATTTCTTGGAGCATGTGTTTTCTATCAAATTTGGATACCTCATTTTGCTCATGTAGCGGAGCCTTTATACAAACTTTTAAGAAAAAGAAATAAGTTTACTTGGGGCATGGAACAAGATAAAGCTATGGAAGATTTAAAAAAGATTTTAAGATCTCCACCAGCTCTAAGACAAGTGAATTATGAGAATGATAAGCCTGTGATAGTAACAGTGGATACTAGCCCTATTGCCATAGGTTGGGTTGTTGGACAAGAAGATGTCAGCAGGAATCGATTTGCTATTAGATATGGAGCAAGAATCTTGACAGAGCGCCAGAGGGCATATCCACAAGTGAAAAGAGAGTTGTGGGGTGCAATTACAGCATTGAAAGCAAAAAGAAATTATTTAATTGGAGCAAATGTGCTATTAGAGACTGATTGTTTACCTTTGCTCGGTATGATATCTAACTGCTCAACTCCTGATATTGCCATGCTAAGATGGATAGCCTACATTAAATCTCTAAATCCAATTTTGATTCACATTAAAGGCAAAGAAAATACAGTAGCGGATATGCTATCAAGGGCTAGATATATGGATAAAGAAGAAATGATTGCTGAAGAAGAGAATGAAGATAGCTGTAATAAAGATTTGGATTATATATTTTCAACAAATAATGAGGGAATGGAAGAAGTTCTATTTTTTGAGGTAGAATCATATGAAAGAAGATTGAAAGACATTGGCATTTATTTGAGCACCCTTAGAAAATTGCCAGATTGGTCAAATAAGTTTTTTAAAGAAATCAGACAATATTCATATGGATATTTTCTACGGGATGGGCTTTTTTGGAAAAAACCAAAAAGAAAGGATGAAATGCCGTTGCGGGTAGTTGGAAATGCATGCACCAAAGTTTAAGTTTTAAAGGAATTTCATGAATCACATTGGGCTAGGCATCGAGGAATTTGGGCTACATATACAAAGATAAAGGAGCGGTATTGGTGGAAGGGTCTTTATAAAGATGTAGAGAATTTTGTGGGATCATGCCTTGAATGCCAACTTCAATCCAAAATCAGATATTGTGATGAACTTCACCCAACTTACCCTCTTTTCATTCACTTCCAGTGGGTAATTGATTTGGTAGTTATGCCAGTTAGATTATAGAATATAAAATATTTAGTTCTGGCACGAGAAGAGTTATCAAACTATATTGAAGGCAGAGCTTTAAGAACCAAATAAACAGTTGGAATATGTCGGTTTATCCTTGAGGATATTTTTAGTCGCTATGGATGTATTGGAAGAATGAGGGCTGACAGAGGAGAATTAGATGCTGCTGAAACTAGAAGTTTTTTTGAAAGATATGGAATGAAGCTGAAATTAATCACTACATATAATCCAGAAGCAAATGGGAAGAGTGAAAGAGGCCACCCACCAATCATACATGCATTAGTTAAAGCTTGTAAAGGCAATTCAAAAGAATGGCCAAGGCTACTACCATTTGCTTTATGGGCTGATAGAACCACCCATAGTATGGTAACGGGATATATGCCAGTTGAATTAATGTTGGGTCAAAAGCCCATTATGCCAGCAGAAGAATCTATGCCTACGTGGTTATTTTTATCTTGGGAAGATGGCATATCTCGTGAAAGACTTTTGGAACTCCGGATCCAACAAATTGAGAGACTATCAAAAGACCACCAATTGGCACTAGATAGGTTGAAAGCAGCAAGATTGGAAAACAAAACATAATTTGATCAAACTCATCGATTGCGTTTGAAACCAATCTTAGAAAGCGATTGAGTAGTGGTTTATGACAATACTTTGGACCACCAACATAGTACGCAAAGAAAATTTTCTCAGAGATGGTTTGGACCATATATTGTTGTAATTGCTCATGACAATGGAACTTACTCACTTCAAGAATTAGATGGAACATCTATCCGAATTCCGATAGCAGAAAAACAAGTGAAAGCTTTTTGAAGAAGAAATAATAATTGTCTACCTGAAGACTTTGAAATGTACATGTCTGATGAACAATGGAACCAAGAAGATAAAAAAATTCAAGATAAAGACGAATAGGATGAAAGATGAATGGTGGCACATGTCAGAGGATGTGCAGGTTTTGAGGGGGTGGATGTCGTGAAGTAAATACATCCATATATAGAAATCTAATTTAACTATATTTTCTTCAAAATTTTATTAAGTTCTTTCTTTCTTCTTACCAATCTAAGTTTTTATATAGTTTGGGAAAAATTTCTCACTTTCTTTCTTTTTCTCAGGTTAAATTTTTACCTTATCTTTAATCTTAACTTTAACTTTGATCTAGACTTGAAACTTTCTTTTATTTCTTTTATCTTTTTTCTAATCTTAGATTTTAGTAGATTGAGGATTATATTTGTAGATATAAGGAGTTTTGACTTTGAGATTGAATTTAGAATTTTACCAAGGATAAATAATAGATTTGGATGTCAATAGTTGGCTACCATTAATAGTGCTGACTTGGAGGATTAGATTTGGGGTTTTTATAACTTTAAACTATTAATTATTGACTTGGACTTTGAAGACCTTGGCTGCGACTTCTTTGACGAGCTTGGAGGAGAAGAAGATGGGATTTTTTGGCAAATACAGAGGGGTATTCAGAGAGAGCTTCTTCTTGGCATGAGTTTAGGTGGTAGAAACGCAGGATTCGGAGCTTAGATGAGAGAGATATGCTTGTTTAACTTAGACTACTAATATGACACCTATTGTCACTTTTCAGGGTATATTAGAAGTTTTAAGATATAAGCAAGAAATCAGAAAGTTGGGTTAGAAACTAAACTTCAAGCTATATATTTTATATCCAAGAATTGATAGAAATGAGTTTAGAATGAGTGAGATATGGCTAATTAAACCCAGCAAACTAAACTGGGGTTTTGAAGAAGTTAGATAAATAGAAGGATTTGCTTTAAGCTAGTTAATATTACTAAGAGGAGTGTTCCTAAATACTTTTGAATTAAACTTTGAATCATAATCTTCATATATAGATGAAACCTATTAGGGTTTCTTCATTATTTGCAAACACAACTTTACCTTCTATAGCCAGGTGTCTTCTCAAAGAAGACAATACGTAATATGACATCGTGCACTTGGCTGTAAAAGATAAAGTTATCTTTGCAAATAATCAAGAAACCATAATAAATTTAATCCATATTTGAAGAATATCTTGTGCATTGGCGGATACGATTTTATCAAGCCGTACATTCTAACTCTTCAGCAAGAGCTCCAATTCTATTTGCGAAGAAAAAAGATGGATCATTGCAAATGTGAATTGACTATGGAGGACTCAACAAGATCACAATCAAGAATAGATATCCATTGCTTTTGATATCAGGACTCCTTGACCAGTTAAATTAAGCTAAGATCTATACAAAAATAGATCTAAGAGGAAAATATAATTCAGTATGCATCAAAGAAGGAGATGAATGGAAAATTGCGTTTCGAACGAGGTACGAATATTTTGAATATAATGTCATACCTTTTGGACTTACAAATGCACCAACTGCTTTTCAACATCTCATGAATGATGTTTTTTGTGAGTTCTTAGATAATTTTGTAATCTGCTACCTAGACGATATTTTGATCTATTCTAAGAATGTAGAAGAACATGAAATACATGTTCGTCAAGTATTACAAAAATTTAGAAATGCAGGATTGTATGCCAAGATAGAAAAGTGTGTATTTCACACTACTCAAGTTGATTTCTTAGAATACATCATTCCAAATGATGGTCTCATAATGGATTCTAAAAAAATCCAGACAATCATGAATTGGAAGATTCCAAAGACAGTAAGAGATGTCCAATACTTTTTGAAATTTGCCAATTATTATTGGATTTTCATCAAAGACTTTTCTCAAGTCATAGCTCCACTTACATGTTTGACTTGTAAAGACAAACTCTAATAGAATGAAGAAGCAGAAGCGGCTTATGAAGCTCTAAAGACATCGTTTGTTTCTACACCAATCTTGTATTGTATTGACTTTTTCAAAGCATATTTTATAGAAACAGACGCATCAAACTTTGCCTTGGGTGTGATTTTGTCACAAATGAGAACAAATGACAAACTTCATCCAGTAGCTTTTCATTCAAGAAAATTCTCAGCAATTAAGATCAATTATAAGATCCACGACAAAGAACTTCTTGCAATCATGGATTCCTTTCAAGAATGGCGTCATTATCTAAAAGGCACTTCTAATCCAATCATTGTATATATGAATCACAAGAACCTCAAGTATTTCATGTCGACACGCATGTTGAATCGTTGTCAAGCTTGTTGGAGTATATTTTTGTCAAGATTCAAATTTATTATTACTTATCAGCCAAAAAAACAATAAGGTTTTTTTGATGCCCTTTCTAGATGTTTTTATTTTGCACCAAAAGAAGGAGATGTAACTTTTGAGCAACAAAGAACAATCCTCTTAAAACCAGAGCAATTTCATCTTTGAACAATGAAATCAATATTGACTATTGATTCAACTTTTTTCAAGCAAATTCAGTCAAGTATGTCCTCAAACCCTCTTGTTCATGATATCAAGAATAATTCTTCCAAGACTCATGATTCTTTTAAATTTGAGTTCAAAAATAACCTACTATATTTTGAAAGACGCCTATATGTTCCAAAAGGAGAAGCATGTTTACGTGTTCTTCAAGCACATCATGATTTTCCAATGGCAGGACATTTTGGATACAACAAGACTTTGGAACTTATATCAAGAGATTTTTGGTGGCCTCAAATGTGGAAGGAAGTCAAAGACTTTGTACAATCATGTGATATCTACTCAAGATCCAAGACTCCTTGTCATCAATCTTTTAGACTTCTTCAGCCATTACCTATTCCAAAACAACCATGGTCTTTTGTTTCTATGGATTTCATCACAGATCTTCTAAGCTCAAGATCTTATGACTCTATATTTGTGATAATAGATTGGTTCACCAAAATGTCACATTTTGTGCCATGCACAAAATCTATCACAGGTGAAGAAACAACTAAGCTTTTCATTGATAATATCTATTGCTATTATGGATTACTTAAGGATATTATATCAGATAGGGGAACTCAATTTGTGTCAAGATTTTGGAGAATCTTTTTCAAGATCTTAAAAGTGGACATAAAGCTATCTTCAGCTTTTCATCCTCAAACTAACAAACAAACAGAACGTATGAATGAAGTCTTGGAGTAGTACTTAAGGTGTACCATCAACTACCAATAAGATGATTGGACAGCTCTTCTACCATTGGTAGAGTTTGCTTATAATAATATAATATATTCATCTACGCAACAAACACCTTTCTTTGTCAATTATAATTACCACCCATGACTTGATGCTTTGACTTTTCAAAAGTTGATAATCTAGCGGCAAAAGATTTGGCAAATCGTTTATCAGAGCTACATGCAATAATGAAGGTGCAATTAAAAGAAGCTCAAGAACAACAAAAAATAAAATACAAATGTGTATCACAAGGAACAACCACAATTCAATGTAAGAGACAAGGTATGATTACTTCGTCACAATATCAAGACTACTCATCATTGTCATAAATTGAACTATTGTAGACTTGGACCTTTTCCTATTTCTGAATAGATCAATCTAGTTGCATATTGATTACACCTACCGGAGTCCATGAAGATCCAT
Organism: Physcomitrellopsis africana; assembly: GCA_036785485.1. NCBI lineage: Eukaryota > Viridiplantae > Streptophyta > Bryopsida > Funariales > Funariaceae > Physcomitrellopsis > Physcomitrellopsis africana. Next base: position 68,780 of record JAWRVF010001144.1, read on the forward strand.
CTTGTATTCCACGTATCACTACTCGAGTCATACAAGACAGTGGATATATAAGGAAGAAGACAAATGCCACCGCCTCTTATAGAAGTCAATAACAATGAAGAATTTGAGGTTGAAGAGATTTTAGATTCAAGGCGACGCCAAAATCGATTGGAATATCTTGTGGGTTGGCGCGGATACAATATTAGTGAATGCACATGGGAGCCATCTAAGAATCTAGCAAATACACCAATAAAAGTCAATGCATTTCATCGACAACATCTATCAAAGTTAAGATAAAGAATCAAAAAAATCTTTGCTATAAAGCAAAGCAGGTTCTATAGAGGTTTCATCCTATCTTGTATATTGTTTGTTATTTCTTTAGATTTGTTTGTGCTAAAGAGATAGAAGATCAACAACGAGTGAATTCAGCTGAAGAGCCATCATTTGCTGATTTATCAGACAAGACATTATGACTATCACAACCTTTAAGACGATAGAATAGAGATGAAGACTCTCAAGAACAACATGTCTTTCCTTGGATTGATAGCAAAATATGACGTGTTTGATATCACAACCTTGGAAGAGACTTCCGATGTTTGGTGATACTTTTAGAGGTAAAAACTATTCCTGATGGTATTCCTAATGTTTTCTTTGAAGGGAGTTATGAAGGCCTTAACAATGATCAAATAACAGGGTGGTCCTCTTGCCCTGGTATGGGACATTATCAATGGTTGAAAGGACCTATCAACTACCTTTGAAGGGAATAAAGATTAGAGTATGTGGCAAGCACAATTCGACGTATCCTGGACTTTCTCAACATGTAATCACCGCTCCTTGTAGAACTCGTTCCTGGAAAGAAGGATAATGGCACGGACTTAAGATTTATTTCAATAATTATCTAAGTAATATAGATCAATAGAAGTAGGTAAAATAAGTTGATTTGATAATATTTGATAGAAAAGCTTCCTAGAAGCTTCATAGATATGGAATCACCTTTATACATGTCTATAGGTGATTGATAGGTTAAAAACTTGATCAACAAGCTAGCCACATGGTGCACATGTTGGTAGCTTGTGGAACAAGCTAGCCGTTTGTCACACATGTTGAAAGCTTGCAGAACAAGCCAAGTACGTGGTGCACATGTAAGAAACTTGTCGTATAAGTTTGACACATATCTTACAAATTAGACACGTGTATAAGGTCCTATAGAATATTGCCACGTAATTCTTAGTTAGATAGTATTTATAGAAGTAAGAGTGAAGCCTTCTTCACTCTTTTCAACTCTTTTCTTGATCCTAATCTAATTTTAAGAGTCTTCATGTTTCCAGTCTTTGGCAATAGTTATTCCAGTTTTCTTTTGAATATACATACTTTCTTATTCCTATTTTGTGACTTTTCTTTGATACAATTTTTTTTATATAATACATCTTTTTATAGTTCATGTCTTTGACAATTGGACATGATTTTTGACTAATAGGAATAGAGACTTCTATCATCCATCTCCATTCATCTACATAGATGGCCTAACTACCCCCTTTCATATTAAAAATCTCTTTCTAATCTTTTTTGTTATAAGATTTATATAATATGTGTTCTAAATATCAAATAAAAGAAGTAAATAAGATCATAAGGATCACCAATGTTTATCAAAGATGACTTAAGATATACAAAAGTTACTATCAATTTAAAATCAACCTCAAAATTATTATCAAAAGAAGAAATAAGGTTGTATAAACATCAATAATAATCTTTTTAATAGATCCTTTTTAAACTAGCAACCTAATCACATCCTATAATCAATAAAATCTATAATTATAGCTTTTAATTAATTATATAATGAATTGTATATTAAATTTACATATATAATTTTTTCACATGGTAGCCAAATCACAACACAACACCATGCAGCTGGAATCTTATACAACTACTAATAAAGGTCTTATCCTCTCCTCAGAATCCTCTCTTTGTTTTATAGTAGATGTCTATTTGGGACCTAAAAATCACAAAGCCTATGCCTTATTAGATTTTAGAGCCACAACATATTTTTTAGATAAAAAATTTGTTATAAGTCGTAGAATACCTTCAATACAAAAAACTAAATCCGTACATATAGAAGTCATAGATGGTCGCCCGTTATCTTCTAAAAATCTTATTCATAAAATCTTTTTTATAAATAAATATTACAATAGATAGTCATAATAGTTGTATAGTCTTTAATATAATTAAATCTTCCTCTAATCCAATCATTTTATATTTATGATGGCTAAAAAAGTACAATCTTCAAATAGATTGGATTTTTCGTAGACTTGACTTTTTTCAAAGCATTAATAAGAGTTTTGTATGCCAAGTAAGAAATCATAAGCCTACTATAGTAAAATCTGTATTTACAGGCATAAAAATATTTATAAATGAAGCAAAAGAAGGATCATCTTTTATTATTTATGTTATATCTAATTCTGATGGTGGAAGGATTTCAAATGGCATTCCAAGCCAATATCAAGATTATCAAGACATTTTTGAGTAGAAGAATAGATACATTCTTTCGGAGCATCATCTAAGTGATTACTTAATTGATCTGAAAAAGAGAACTCAGCCTTCATTTGGATCCATCTATAATCTATCTCAAAATGAATTGGCTAAATTTAAGAAATACATTGATGAGAACTTGGCCAAAAATTTCATACGCCATTCAAAATCTCCAGCAAGAACTCTTATCTTGTTTGTAAAGAAGAAAGATGGATCACTATGGATGTATCTAGATTATTGAGGGCTCTATAAGATTACCATCAAAAATAGATACCCTCTACTTTTAATATCTAGACTTTTTGATCAATTGAATCAAGCCAAGATCTATACAAAAATAGATTTAAGAGGAACATACAACCTAGTATGCATCAAAGAAAGTGATGAATAGAAGACTGCATTTCAAACAAGGTATAGACATTTCAAATATAATGTCATGCCTTTTGGATTTAAAAATATACCAGCTGCTTTTCAACATCTTATGAATGACATTTTTTGTGAGTTTCTTGATGACTTTGTTGTCTGCTATTTACACAATATTTTAATCTACTCTAAGAACACAAAAGAACATAAACTTCATGTTTTTCGTATGTTACAAAAACTTAGAGATATAGGATTATATGCTAAGATGGAAAAGTGTGTATTTCACACTATTCAAGTTGACTTCTTAGGTTACATCATTTTGAATGATGGTCTCAAAATGGATCCTAAAAAAGTCCAGACAGTCATAGATTGGAAGATTCCAAAAACAGTAAGAGATGTGCAATATTTTTTGAGATTTGCTAATTATTATTGAATCTTCATTAAGAACTTTTCTCAAGTTACAGCTCTACTTAGACGCTTAACTTGTAAAGACAACCTCGAGTGGAGTAAAGTAGTAGAAATATTATTTGAGGCTTTGAAGATAACTTTTATTTTTGTACCAATCTTATATCGTGTCAACTTTTCTCAAGTATTTTTTATAGAAACAGACACCTTAGACTTTGCTTTAGGGGCAATATTGTCATAAATGGAAGAAGATGAGAAATTCCACCCAGTAGCTTTTCATTCCAGAAAATTTTCAACAACAGATATCAATTACAAAATCCATGATAAAAAACTTCTTATAATTGTGGATTCTTTTTTAGAATGGCATCACAATCTGGAAGGTGCTTCAAATCTAGTAATTGTATATATGGATCACAAGAACCTCAAATATTTCATATCCACACACATGTTGAATCGTTGCCAAGCTCGTTGGAGCATGTCTTTATCAAGATTCGATTTTATTATCACCTATTGGCTAGAAAAACAACAAGGTTTGTCTGATGCCTTTTCTAGATGTTCTTATGTTGTATCAAAAAAAAGAGATTTAGCTTTTGATCAACAAAGAATGATCCTCTTAAAGTCGGAGTAATTTCATCTTCAAGCAATGAAATCAACATTAACTGTTGATTCTACTTTTGTCAAGCAAATCCAGTCCAATATGTCTATAGATCCTCTTATCCATGAGATTAAGAATAATTCATCTAAGTCTCATGATACTTCCAAATTTGAGTTTAAGAATGATTTGTTCTATTTTGAAGGATGCCTATATATTCTAGAAGGCGCAATACAACTATGTGCTCTAGAAACTGGTCACAACGTGCTTATGGCAGGACATTTTGGATATAATAAGACTTTGGAGCTAATATTGAGAGATTTTTGATAGCCTTAGATGTGGAAGGCTATTAAAGAGTTTATACAGCTGTGTGACATCTGTTCAAGATCAAAAACTCCTTGTCATCGATCTTATGGACTTCTCCAACCATTACTTATACCAAAACAACCTTCGTCTTTTGTTTCTATGGATTTTATCATGGATCTTTTAAAATCAAGTTCATATGACTCTATATTCGTGATTGTAGATCATTTTATTAAAATTATATATTTTATACTATGTACAAAATCTATTATAAGTGAAAAAAATAGCTAAATTCTTCCTTGATAATATCTATCACTATCATAGACTACCAAGGGATATTATATCAGACAGAGGAACACAATTTATATCAAGATTTTGAAGGACTCTTTTTAAAATATTACGGATGGATATAAAATTATCTTCAGCTTTCCACCCTCAAACTGATAGATAAACAAAATGAGTAAATTAAATTTTGGAGTAATATTTGAAATGTACAATCAACTATTATCAAGATGATTGGACAACTCTTTTGCTATTGGCAAAGTTTGCTTATAATAATTTGGTACATTCTTCTACTTAACAAACTCCATTCTTTGCAAATTACAATTATCATCTACAACTTGATACTTTTGACTTTTCAAAAATTGATAATCTTACGGTGGAAGATTTAGCAAATTGTTTGTCAGAGCAATATACAACAATGAAGGCATAACTAAAGAAAATTCAAGAGCGACAAAAAATCAATGCAAATGTCTATTGCAAGGAACAATCTTAATTCTACATGGACAATAAGGTATGGTTATTTCGTTGTAATATCAAGACTATCTGTCCTTACGACAAGCTGGATTATTGTAAACTTAGACCTTTTTTGATTTTTGAATAAATCAATCAAGTTGTTTATTGATTATGCCTACCAAAATCTATGAAGATCCATTATATATTTCACATGTCACTACTCAAGCCATACAAGACAATGGATATATAAAGAAGAAGATAAATGCCACTGCCTCCTATAGAAGTGGACAAAAATAAAGAATTCAAGGTCAAAGAGATTTTAGATTTAAGGGGGTCCACAATTGACTGGAATATCTTGTGCATTTGAGCGAATATGATATTAGTGAATGCACATAGAAGCCATCTAAGAATCTAGCAAATGCATCAAAAAAAGTCAATGCATTTCATCGACAACATTTGTTAAAATCAAAATAAAAAATCAAGAAATACTTTGCTATAAAGCAAAGAAGGATCTATAGAGGTTTCATCGTACCTTATATTATTGTTGTTATTTCCTTGGATTTATTTATGCTAAAGAGATGGGGGATCAATAACTAGCAAATTCAGCTCAAGAGCCATTGTTTACTGATTTATTGGATAAGACATTACAACTATTACAACCTTCAAGATGAAGGAATAGAGATGAAGACCCTCAAGAACAACATGTATTTCCTCAAATTGATGGTGAAATATAATGTGTTTGGTATCACCACCTTGAAAGAGACTCCTGATGTTTGGTGATACTTTTAGAGGTAGGAACTACTCTTGATGGTGTTCCAAATATTTTCTTTGAAGGAAGTTATGAAGGCTTTAACAATGATCAAATAACAGGGTAATCCTCTTGCCCTGGAATGGGACACTATCGATGGCTGAAAAGACCTATCAACTACCTTCAAAGAGAATAAAGATTAGAGTACGTGGCAAGCACAATTTGATGTATCCTAAACTTCCTCAACATGTAATCACTGCTCCTTGTGGAACTCGTTCCAAGAAGGGGGGATAATGTCACAAATATAAGATTTATTCCAATAACTATCTAGTTAATATAAATTAATAGAAGTAAGTAAAATAAATTAATTTGATAATATCTTAAAAAGAAGCTTCTAAAAAGTTTTATAGATGCGGTGTCGTGAAGTAAATACATCCATATATAGAAACCTAACTTAACTATATTTTCTTCAAAATTTTATTAAGTTCTTTCTTTCTTCTTACCAATCTAAGTTTTTTATATAGTTTAGGAAAAAATTCTCACTTTCTTTCTTTTTCTTTAGTTAAAATTTTACCTTATCTTTAATCTTAACTTTAACTTTGATCTAGCCTTGAAACTTTCTTTTATTTCTTTTATCTTTTTTCAATCTTAGATTTTAGTAGATTCAGGGTTATATTTGTAGATATAAGGAGTTTTGACTTTGAGATTGAATTTAGGATTTACCAAGGATAAATAGTAGATTTGGATGTCAATAGTCGGCTACCATTAATAGTGCTGACTTGGAGGATTAGATTTGGGGTTTTTATAACTTTAAACTATTAATTGTTGACTTGGACTTTGAAGACCTTGGCTATGACTTCTTTGACGAGCTCGGAGGAGAAGAAGATGGGGTTTTTTGGCAAATGCAGAGAGGTATTCAAAGAGAGCGTCTTCTTGGCATGAGTTTAGGTAGTAGAAACGCAGGATTCGGAGCTTAGATGAGAGAGATATGCTTGTTTTAACTTAGACTACTAATATGACACCTATTGTCACTTTTCAGGGTGTATTAGAAGTTTTAAGATACAAGCAAGAAATCCGAAAGTTGGGTTAGAAACTAGACTTCAAGCTACACATTTTATGTCCAAGAATTGATAGAAATGAGTTCAGATTGAGTGAGATATGGCTAGTTAAACCCAGCAAACTAAACTGGGGTTTTGAAGAAGTTAGATAAATAGAAGGATTTGCTTTAAGCTAGAACTTGAGTTTCAAGAAGAATTTGAAGCTCATTTTTTGTGTACATATTACTTATACTATAAAGAGCCTATGTCTAAAATCTCATATCAATTGAGACTTTGATTAGGGAGTAATGGCAAATTTGTTCTTGGGTGCCTAGGGTTTTGACTTTTAAAAGTATCTGCCAAGGTTTTGGTGATATCTAACGATCCGCAATGAATTCATAGCTCAAATTTTATGTGATGAGGATCAAAGGTATGAGTTATGTTTTCCCAAATTTTGAGCTTATTTGAACGGCTGGATCTTCAATTATGAATTTTCAAGTTTCAGATTGAGATTTGACTTCTAAAAGTATCTGCCAAGGATTTGGTGATATCTAATGATCAAATGAATTCACAGCTCAAAATTTATGTGACAAAGATCAAAGGTATGAGATATGTTTTCCCAAATTTTGAGCTTATTTGAACAGCTGGATCTTAAATTATGAATTTTCAAGTTTCGGATTGAGATTTGACTTCTAAAAGTATCTGCCAAGGATTTGGTGATATCTAATGATCAACAATGAATTCACGGCTCAAAATTTATGTGACAAAGATCAAAGGTATGAGATATGTTTTCCCAAATTTTGAGCTTATTTAAACAGTTGGATCTTAAATTATGAATTTTCAAGTTTCTGGTTTGGTTTTACTTATATAATTACTTGCTAATATTTTGATGATATTTGGTGATCGGTAATGAATTCACGGTTGAGAATTTTTGTGAAGATGACTAAAGAAGTGAACTCTATGTTTCCAAAATTTGAACTTATATAAACGGCTGGATTTTGATTTATAAATTTCCAAGCTTCTAGTTTGTTGATTTATTATACACATGGTTTTGTGACTATAAAAGAAAAGTTTAAAAAAAGTTTATGCATATTGGATCCAACTTGATTGTAAAGAGGGACCTTGCGTCTACCTGAAGCGGACTTTCGCCACGACAGCGGAATCACCTTTATACATGTCTATAGGTGATTGATAGGTTGAAAACTTAGTCAACAAGCTAGCCACATGTCGCACATATTAGTAGCTTGTGGAACAAGCTAGCCATGTGTCGCACATGTTGGTAGCTTGCGGAATAAGCCAAATATGTGGCGCACATGTGAAAAACTTGTCTTGCAAGTTTGACACGTGTCTTACAAATTAGACACGTGTATGAGGTCCTATAGAATACTGCCACGTAGCTCTTAAATATATACTATAAATAGAGAGAAGAATGAAGCCTTCTTCATTCTTGTCAATTCCCTTCTTGCTTCTAGTGTAGTTTAAGAGTCTCATGTATTTTCTAATTTTTGGCAATAGCCATTCAATTTCTCCTTGAATATATATACTTTTTTATTTCTATTATATAATTTTCTTTTAACATAGTTTTTTACTAACTTACACATCCGTTTTAGTTTGTGTCTTTGACAATAAGTCTTTAAGTCTTATAGAGTCTATATAGTTCATCTGATAAAAATTTAGAAGTTAATTTTGATATAGTGTGTAAAACTTAGTTTAAATTTAAAGAATTAGCAAAAATTAAGTTTATTTAGATATTTGTATTATTCTATTCTTTCCTACTACTAGCTCTTATGTTGGAAGTATAATAGATTGTTCTTCTTAAAACTGATGGTAAAATAGTATGATTTAATTGTAATCCATTTTGTATAAATATTTTTATAAAAATAATTAAAAATATAAATTTTTTAAAGTATAAAATATATTTCTTTTAATTTTTTTGTATTCTTAAGATTGAAAGATTAATTAGAAGTTGTAGCTATAAAATTAATATGATTGAACTCGGAACCTTTGTTTTTCTAAAGCCATAATAAATAATCTAAGATTTTATTATAATTTAAAAGATTACAAGACAATAAAATATATATGTATTTCAAATTAAGTGTACATTTTTACATTTCAAATATTAAATAGAATGTGTTAAGTATTTTAAAAATGAATTAAAAAATTATCTTCTTTTTAAAAGTTTTTATAATAATATTAATTTGATACTTCTTTATTTATCTATTTATAATCATAACCTTAAATTATTAAAAAAATATATAAATACATATCATTTCTTATAAATAAATAATAATTTTGTTATTGAATTTATCTCAAGAATTATTGTAAAAATTTAGTTATATAACTTTATTAGTAGATATATATATATATATATATATATATATACACATATATAATTTTCAAAAAGTTATATTTTTTGTATTGTTATATTATTTTAATTTGATTTATTTGATTTATTTGATTGATTTTAAAAATATTTCATTAAAATTTTTAGAACTTTTTTTTTAGAAAAGTTTTAAAAAAAAATTTATATGAGATATTTTTAGAATTATAACTATTATTAGTTTATTTTAGATTTTTATTTTATTTTAAATTATGATATATATATATATATATATATATATATATATATACTCTTTTATATATATATATATATATATATATATATAAATAAAATCTATTATTAAAGATATTTTAAAAAAATATTTCAATTTGTTATACATCTTTAAAGGTTGATATTAATTGATTACTTTATTCCTAATCATTTTTTATAAAAAAATAAAAAATTAAGCTATAGTTCATTAAGATTAAATTTTATAACTTTTATAATTATAATTTTAACCTATAACATTATAAGTTTTGTACAAACTGTTTATCTCCCAAATTTTATAAGTGATTTTTCTTCTAAAGAATTTTTTTAATAATATTTTAAAAATAAAAAATCATTTAATTTTTTTGTTGATTAAGATATAGAATTCTTTATTGTTATTATTTCTATTATTTTTATTACTTTTTAGTTTATTTTTATAAAACATAAATAAGCTAAAAATATATTTTAACTTATAAAAGAACATTAAAAAATAAAAATAGTTATACAAACTTATTATCTCCATTTTTTATTTTTTATTTTTTATGTTTGTTCAACTTTTGTATATCTTAACAATTCTTTCTAAAACTTTTAAGCTAGAATTACACTTAATTTTATCAAGTTATTTGTATAATTGTATCAAGTTACACATAATTGTATCAAGTTATTTTTTTAACATAAGGATGTTTTTAGGTTTAGGGGAGAATCTAAGTGGTTATAGCTTTCTAAGCTTATAATTTGGTTGAAATTGGAAAACCTCTGTTAGAAGGTCTTTATACTTAGGGGACTAGGTGAGAGACCACAACTTTTAAATCTTTTAATTACTTAAAATCTAGAATCAACAAATCTTACCCAAGTCTACTTAATACTTTAGCACCAAAGTCCAAACCCGAGCAAAAGAAGCTTTTGGCAAATGTGATTAACAAAGTCACACTATTTCCATCACCATGCGTGGAATATGATTCAGAATGTACATTTCAGGTTTCGAAACTTCTGCAGAAAGGAACGATGAACCACCAGGAGTTTGAATTTCGGCTGAGGATCTGAAACAACCCAGTTTGTGGGACCATCAGCTTTCTGAAACTATTTACAAACTTGAAAATTAAAGAGAGAAAACGAGCAAAAATAAGCAACAGAGCTTTGGAAACGTAACAGCACAATTCGAGACAGACCTGATTTTGATTCGTACCACATGTAACTTGGCCATAATATAGTCGAAACGACACTCCGTTCTAATCACAAGTATAAATATCTAGATAAGATGATCTAAATTAACAGTCCACCGAAACCAGTGCAAGTATCAGTACAACCACTTTATCTGCACAACACTACACTACAGTAGAAGGAAAGCCGACGATATCGCAGGCAGCCTGTAATACATCGGTAAAAACAGTTGAATCCGTCTTGAAGCTGGACTTGAAGCTGTACGCAAGGCAGCAAGTTTTACACATCCTCTTCGAAATTAGGTGGCTAGGAATAGTAGCGCTAGTCTGTAGAGAAGATTTAGCGCCCATCAGTGTGTGCAGAGATTTCAGTATATTTGAAGCACCTTTACTAGGGTGTGCTGAATTTCGTCGAGGAACCTTGCGCTTGGGCATTCGTGACAGCGATTGCAGTCGTGAGCACTACGAGAATGAAGCCATGACGATCAACCAAATCCACGCCATGATCCTGCAATATTGACCTTTACTCGGACAACAGACATGGAGCTAGAACCTCAGATTTAGATCATCACTCTCCAGCAGGGTCGACATGCTGTAGAGCCTGTGGATCATCACTCCCAAGCAAGACGCAGTGCTGACGCCTGCTGAAATATGTCGCTTCCGATTTACCAGAGCAGGCCTAACACAGCTCTTGCAGAGCAGGTGGGGAGCCGTGGCACGAAATTACTCGAGCAGGTCATTGTGATCATACGTGCACGCAAGTACTCAGCTGGAGTAAGCCGGGTTCAATATTTGGACAGGGGGTTAAATCTGATCCAGGATGGCAGCTAGCTTCTGAATCTCTTTAGACGGTGGAACTCCTGGTGGTTGCACAAAGGATTGGTTCCACGAAGAGATGCTGCATCCAGTAGAGGAAGGTTGGCCCGGTGTCTCTCCAAAGAACGTCGACCAACCTGCTGTAGCCATGTCGGATTGGGTGAACCCCGAAATCTGACGAAACAAACCTCCGCCATTCATTACAGCAACCTCCTGGAAAAATGAACTGCCACCAACTGCAGTATCTAGAGGCTGGTCCTGAGGCAACCAACAAGAATCCGCAGCACCTTCAGACTTAAGGCCAAGAGGAGTATGATTCTCAAGTGCGGTGGCATTCATATGTTCGGGCCCGCTAGTACATGCCACTTCTTCAAGCTTGACGATTACATCAGATTTGTGCTCCTTGAACGAATTGGTGGTATCCAAGCTGCAAGACTTGCCAGCGATGGCACCCTGCTTGGGAATCTCGGTGGAGGTGGTTGGAAATGGCTTTTGAGTCTCCATTTTCTCACCGAGGTAGTCGATGGTCTTTAATTGTGCCAATTCGTCCGAAACTTTTGATGCTAAAGAATTCTCCATCACCTTAGAGTGGCCTGAGTGGTCCTCGGAGGAATCAAAATTGTCTTCGTCGGCGGTCTCTGTGTCACCATCGGTGAAGAATGAATCAACAGGCTTGTGTGTAACGGGATCCAAGCCCAAGCTGCGAAGCTTCTTCTTCAAGTGCGTGTTCCAGTAATTTTTTATCTCGTTATCTGTGCGTCCAGGAAGCTGCATCGCAATTTTTGACCACCTAGAAGAAGACACGGAAAAATATCACACTGAAAACATCTCTTTGGACGTCTTCGGGTTTCGAAAACCAATGCCCACGTTGACCTTAGCTAGTCTGAATCCTGTCTACTAGAATAATATCACTGGCGATATACCCTACAAATATTTCATGCAGCTATAGAAGGGACCTGGTAGAGCCCATCTCGAGATAAAATAAATAAGAAAAAAAAGAGTTTTGTGTTTACATTTTATAAGAGCTGAACTTCGACCATAAGAAAACTCAAGCAGTAAACGCAGAAAGGAATCTACCAGGAAAAGAGCACCAAAACATGTAGCGGTTTAAGAATATTTCGAAAACCGGTACCATTAGCGCCCCAAAGAATCAGGATGATAAATAAACGTACCGGTTGCCAAGGGTAGCATGAAGGTCAAGGATTAAGTTTTCTTCTGCTTCAGTGAAGCTTCCACGTTTCAAATCCGGCCTCAGATAATTCGTCCAGCGAAGTCGGCAACTCTTGCCGCAACGCAGCAAACCTGAAAAGTGTCATGGCACACACAATTATTGTCGATGCAATCAGCAGTGGACGGAAGATAGATGAGCAGGGGGAGAAGAATTCATTTTCATCGAGCAAGATACACACTAGTAAAGAGTGGTGAAAAGTGCAAGAAGAAGTGATGACTGATGACCCGGTAGTGTTGAAATAAACGATCACTTTTGGCGCAATACCTAATGTATAATACCTGCTAGCTTGGGAATGGCACGCCAACAGGAAACCCCATGGGCGTTGATGTAGGAGACAAGTTTTTTGTCTTCGTCTGCAGCCCATGGCCCTCTCTTGAGCCCTACTTTTTCGCAGCATGGTTTCCTCCCCATCACTCTCTCTTGGCGCTCCCTTCAACACTTTGCCGTCCGAGTCCTGTTGAATTGGCGACTGAAGGGATTAATTCAGCGACTTCGGTTCTGTATATGTCAAGCAACATTGCGCTTCTAGAATTCCGTCAAGAACTACAATCATTTACTGATCACCTCATGCCGTGTACACATTGTGTACGAATAACTTAAACAAACAAACCAAACATCCATTGGGTGCTTCAGATATTTTTCAAGAAGAAAGTTCAAAGTTTTTAAGATCACAATTCCTGTCTACGAAGAACGTTTCACGCCCTAAGAGTTGAACGTTCAAAGAGCCTTAAGCAATATTTTAAAAACCGCACAATTCTTTCAGCCAAAGAAAAGGAAGAGTATGTTTCAAAGAGTCACTTTGTATACATCATGTTCTAGGACAAGAAATTAATCAGGCGCGCTACTGCATAGCACTACATGGAAGTGCCAGCCCATCTACGGTCTGAGACAATTATCTCATACCATCCATACCAAGATTTTCGAAACAGATTCAGTATCAAATTCGAAGTCTACAAGCTTAGTTGTTTACACTAGGGAACGACGTCGTCGTGGAGGCAACGCCAGGAATCACTGTACTTTAGAGAAGATAAACACAGCTGAATATACACAAATAACAGGAAGTACTTTTTTATCTCAATGAATGGAAGAGCACTGAGTTAAGGGGATTAACGCGCTTGGCCAGAAAATATACGCAGAATCTGCGGAGGACACTCCAGATCACAAAAACCCAAAGTGTCTTTCAAGACTTACGTGTTCGCTATTCTGGGTCCAGCACGCACACGGCTGAGAGAATGGAAGAATGAATAGGAATTTTCCTCGTGAAGGATTCCTAAAGTTTCGGTATAGAAAGCAAAACTGGACACGAGTTGTAGCTCCTTCCGCCTTTCGCCTTACGCCCCATCTATGGAAATTACCTTCTTACTCTGCGAGCCCAACTATATTGCCTATATGGTTCCAAAACTCTCCCTTCGATCACTCGAAACTGAATAGACACTAATAGTCCTGCTCAATTTCGTCTAAGTTCTCAGTCAGCCCACAATGCAGATGGGAGACAACACAGGTGCAGGCGCAAGAGTGAGCTAGCGACAGAAAATCGTGTTTGACCAAGTCTAACTGAGCAGTACTTCCAGAGTGACAAACAAGCAAGTACACGCTTGGGACCTCGCACCAAAAGTTGCAGAAACTCAAAAATTTGCCGAACTCCGTTCCAGGATTTCAACACCAGGAGGAGTTCAGCATCTTCAATCGAAATCTACATTCCAATTACTGTGAAATCAGGCAACAGACACCTACACACAACTAGCGTTGCATTCAATCCAACACCCAATTCAATCCACAAAACTGAGGTTTACCCGGAACAGGATACAGCTCCCTCCCCTCGACGATCTTACTAAATCCGCTCCACCACAAAATCTCACCCAAACCCTTCTCTTCCAGAACCATGTGGTGAAGGAACACCTGCTGACTCCAGTACAGTTCCGATCCCGATGACGCTGATGCAGGCACAAATGAGCATACAGAAACCATTCCCCCATAACGTGGAGAAATCCCCTACGGAAGAAGAAGCAGCCTTTCGACCCCTTGCGACGGAGGACCTCTTCCTACGGAAAATGGCCTACAGGTCAGGCACCTTCCAAGTCCTTTTTCAGAACATGCGCTGCAATGGTCCAATCAGCACGTTGTGGCATGATCCTGTAACCTCCGCAGAGTGCAGGCACGGAGAAGTCGATCAGGAAGATACCACGGTGCGCTCCCTGGCATCGTCGTTGCATTATATAGCAGAACGAACAAACCCCACGGATTTCAGTGCGTTGACAATCCTCACGAACTGCTTCGCTGTTGCTGCCTCCACGCTGGACCTATCCTCTCCTAGTTTCTAATTCCTAGTAAAAATAAACACTGCACGCGAGATCCACGACGAGGCAACAAACACAATGCCACCTCCGCAGGGTAAGCCTCCCCAGTATAACCCCTATGCTTGAAGTGGGAAGTACAAGGGCGAGGACAGTGAATCTGTTCTTAGTGCTGGGAGAAAGCTGTTTCGCCTAGGAATTCACCGATCGGCGGCTGGTTCATCTCCGATGCACTCTATGATCCCCGACTTAGGTGCATTCCCAGGTGCAGCGATCGACATTGGAACTGGTCATCTCCGCTGCATCTGATATTCCTAAGAAAGGCGCTTTTGAAAGTTTCCTGTCCAGCTTCGACGTGGAGTAGGAGGCGCTTTGCGGTGCCAGATGTTGCGATGCACCGCGCGCTGCGATGCAGCTCAGGGATGGACAAAAGCCCCAAGACTGACATGCAGACGCCGCAGCCAAAGGGATAAAGTCACCCTATCCCCTTCGAAGTCGAAAGTAACTCTGCGCGAAAAGCTCTGTTGTGGTAGGGGCGAAAGAAGACCTAGTCGCTGCACCTGGTCGACCCTGGTATGCCCAGTCTAGGTCCTCTTCCGCCTAAGGGTGGTTGGGGTCAGTAACTAAAAAGTAACTTCAGAGGTCCTGGGGTCGTGACCTAACGGATGGATGTAGTTCATCCTCGTCTGGACCCATCCTTTGCCCTCACCCTGCCCGCTGCCCGCACACCCACCCCCATTCTTGCCCCCTCCTGCCCGGAGCAGTAGGCAGCACCTAGTCGACTCCCCCCACCTCTGCCTACTTGGGAAAATAAAAATATTTTCTAAAACAACCTTTTACATCTGATATCCTGTTGTCTTACTAGATAAAAATACAGATATATATATATATATATATATATATAATCATTCCCTATGGTAATAAAATTTATGTTTTAGTAATATATAAAAGAAAAATAATTTAAAAATATGTGTATAAAATTATTATATATAATCTGTATAAAATTAAAATTTTGAATTATTAAATTTTATAAAATTTTATGATAAAAAATTGAATAGTTTAAAATATAACATTGTTTTTAATTCACAAAAAAAAATCTTAATTTTTTTTTTACATAATATATTATTTTTAGAATTAGAATTGAACAAGAAGTTGACTTAAAGGTGAATTTTTATATTTATTTATTTTTATTATTTTATTTTTTTTTAAAATTTAAGAAGATTATTTTTAACTTATTTAATTGCAAAAAATAAATATCTAACATTTATGTCTTTGATGATTTATCAAAAAAAAAATTAGACTAACACTAAATTTTACTATTAATTGAAATAGAATTAATTCATAGGATTTTATAGGGTATGGAACACCAACATCTGCACTAATCTTGTGATACCTTTACTCATAATCTCATATATTCAAAAATCATTTTATAATAAGATTTTTAAAACTATATAAATTATTAAAATTCTATAATATTATATTAACAAAAATACAAATGTTATAAACATTTATTACAATTGTTAACAATAAAATATAAATATTGTTAAATTAAATTTAATATAAAAATTATTAAAATTATTACAATTTTGTTGATTCTATAAAAATACAATCTTTTTAACATATATCTTGTTTAATCATCCTGTAAGGTTCATATTTTTATATAGAAGTAATATGATTTGACTTTGAATCTATCAATTATTTTATATTAAAAAAATTCAAATTTATATTTAAATTTATATATATATATATATATATATATATATATTTATATATATATGGCACAAAAAACAAGATTCTATGGTTCTCATAAAATAAGACATATATATATATATATATATATATATATATGTCATATTTTTTAATGATTCTTGGAATAAATTGGTATTTAATTAAATAATCTGCAACAAATATATCTAATTTTTTAAGATTATTATGGAATAAATATCAAAATGATGTTGTGGCCTTGCTACACATGAATAAATGAAAGGAGAGAAAAGTGATATTACAAAAATAAAATTGTAACTTAATTATATATACATCGCATGTGCATTCTCCAATTCTTGGATCCTATTTACATCCTAATTATGTGTAGAATGGGAGTTTTGAGTGGATTATATATATATATATATATATATATATACACGTTAAAATAAAATAAAAAATCCAAAACCATGAAACTTAGCGAGGAGCATGAGATAAGCTATAAGATGTGCCTCCACAAGTTTCTGTTGCAGCGATGCTGTGACATTAGAGCATGGCTTAGACGTTTTTTTTCATGAGGACTAATCCGAGGAAAGAACAAGATAACCGTGCATTTCATTGATTGAATTTATTGATATATGACTATCACATGCAGTGACTGACCCAAGCTTCTCAACCAGGTGTGCAGCCGAAACCTGATGTTATGAAGTTTCTTACAGTTGGGTTCGAGACAGTGTCATATGTAATAATGGTAAAGCGCAAGACATGTCGTTGAGCTTAAGCTGTACGAACGGCTATCTCGCACATCTTGAATATTAGACAAAACGCCGACTTGTTAGAATTGCGAATTTCTGACATGAAGAGCAGGACCGCTATCCTTCGTGTTACACATGATCATAGGAAGATCACCGCAAAACTAGCTCTTGAACATGTGCATCTTCTTAATCTTCCTGATGTTACGCCTATACCACAAGCGGTGCAGATGATAGGCAAGCTTACAAAAGCCGAATGAAGTTCGTTCGAAAGGGTGTCAATTGGCTCCTCTGGAAACTTACAACTCATGATATTCGTTTTCTAGAAAGCGAGTGGAGCAGAATTGAAGATGAAGAGAACATTGTACTGATTTTCTGGGCTTGGTGCAGATCTAACGGAAGTTATCTTGTGTGCTCATACCACGGAAGACATCGTTGACACGATGTGGCATTTAAAGCTTTACTTTCAGAGCCACTATGCCAGCTTGAAGCTAGAGGTTCAACAGGAAGCGTTTCATATGTGGTGATAAGCCACAGTTCCAAGTCCCCGGACATGCTGCAACCCAATTGTTTGTTAATTCTCCAGTGAAAGTGTCGAGGTCTAGTTGCACCACGAGAAGGCAGTTCTGAAGGTTCCAATGCTACTGCCAGTAGCATTGATGTCTTCAAGCCAATGGACCTCCTCCATCAAATCGAAGTCGTTCACCATGATTTAAAGAGATTTCTTCTCAGGAACAAGAACGAGGTAAGTAATCGATGCTTGCAGCATTTTGAAGCTTTGTATAATTTCGAGTGACGTTTCTTGCACACCCTGCCACTAAGTTGGTGGTGTCGACAGATTTTCGAGGTACCCGATTTTAGTCGATTTCCATCCTCAAGGACTAGTAGATGTGGTGTTCAGTGCCATTCTCTACTGTTAAAGGGCCGAGATCTCTTCTACACTCTCCACCTTTAATTTCTTTTTTTAAAGCACAGGTGGGGAAATGAGGCGTAGCTTGTTGCTAGTCGTAATTTTTGTGCAGGTTGTTGTGTTATTAGTTTACAGTAGACCCCAATCTATGATTGCTACCATCATATTTCTGCCTTTTTTTGCACTCAGTTTTTACTTAGTACACAGACAGACAATCCTCTTAGTCTTTGAATACATGCCTCAGCATGCAATGTACTTGAACTCAAGTTTCTTGATGGGCCTTGCTGGCCGTAGTGTGGTGCTTTTTGTGGTGCTTCTATGTTTCAATCAATCTATGTTAGCAGCTCACCCAATCATTCTCAATCCAGATCTCTTAATTTCATGAATTTTTTAATCTGCAAAAACAACTCTTCAGCCACTCATCTTCCTTTGTTGAAAAGTTAATCTACCTCTTACAATCATGCATAAATTATAGTAAAGAATCTAACCAACTCTATAACTGTTTCTACTATCAACTTCAATATTATCTTTACTCCCAATTGTATTCTTGGTTTGAGTTTATTTCAACTTTTTTACATTATTGATTGTTCAATTTCACATCCTGTTTTGCTCCAAAATCCATCCATTTTCTATTGAAAAAATGTTTAATTACATTAAAATAAATATTTAGATTGTAAAATATAACATCTTACGACATGGTCTTTTAAAAAAAATTCAATTAAAAAGAAAATAACTATTATAAATATTGACATTATCTAAATAGATGTAAATAGAAATTATTGAAATAAATTAAGTTAATAGTATCTTCTTTCTTGAAACATTGTAGAAGATTCAAAAATATAAGTTGGATCTAAAATGTGCCATGTGCCTATAGAATTATTTTTTTTAGAAATTTTTTTTTTTAGAAATTTGTCAAGTACAATATTATTGCACCTGATAGTTATAATTTTTATGAATTAATACATAATGTAAAGAAAGTGCTACTCAACTTTTTAGATCTTTAAATATTAAGCCAAATAATTGAATTTTCTATCAAATATTATTATTCATATAAATTTTATTACATAATTTGTATAATTGCATAACATTTCTATAATTATTTTGATAAGTGTTAGAAATCCTTAAAATATAAATTAAAAGATGCAAATAGATAAATTTGAATATAATTTAAAGTTTTTACACCTTAAAAAAAGTTGACATTGTTTAATAGGTATGTTCTTATATTGCAGAGAATTTAAACATACTATTTAATATTATTAAAACAAAAAAAATCATATATTTAATAAAGAGCATAATTATGAATTATAGTTTTTTAAAAGACAAGTTGGTTTAATTACAAAAGATACCTTGTAGTTAGCTTGAGATAAAAATTTATAAATATAACAAAATATCTTTGGATCAAAAAATTAAACTAATACATGTAAAATTAATAAGTTGTCAAAACTTATTTCTTAAAAATATCAGTTATAAAATTTTTTATTAAAAATATTTATATATAATTATTATTTATATTTATGTATAGCTATAATATAATATAATTTATTATCATTTGATTTTAAATAATTAGTTATTTTTATTTTATTTAAATATCACATTTATTTCTAAAACATGATATTTAAATAGAATAGATATTATAAAATCTTAATGTGTATATATATATATATATATATATATATATATAATTAAATTAATCTAAAAATATCAAAATAAGATTTATTCTATAATTTTAAAAAATCTAATTCTTCATTTAGATAATAAATAATAAATAATAAAAAAAAAAAAACTTAATTATTTTTATTTATGTACAATCTAATTTTTACTTATACAAAATTTATAGTATTCTTCTAAAACAATATGAAGATCATTAAATCATATTTTTAAAAATAAAAATATTCTACTTTAATATTCTTTTGATAATTATGCAATTGACCTTCAAGAAAGATTTTAACTACTATTTGAATTAATCTACAGCTTATTATAAAATAAATAGGCTATTTTTTAGAAATATTTTGATACAAAACTCCTAAAGAACTTTATTTAATTCTTGGAATATTTTATAGATACACCAACTATATTGAAATAAAAAATTAATAATAATAATAATAATTATTATTATTATTATTACTATTATACATATGTATTAAGGATATGAATTAAGACAAAATTTAGAGAAGACAATATATTCTTATATCATTGAAAGAAAGAAAGTAGACAAATAAAAATTTCATATAAGACAAAAAGAAACTATAATAGCTATTGCGAATTACAAAGAATCTAGACTAGATATAAGAAAAGTGTTGACAAGATTGAGGATGGCTTCTATATATACTAGCTATGAAAAAGGTCTTATAAAAGCTTTTTAGTGATTGTAAGGCTTGTGGCCTAAGCATCAAGTTGTAGGTTGCTTCTAATACAACTTCCTTAAAGTGAGAAACTTATAAGACAAGTTTTGATAGCCATATGGTATATCTATAAGAGTCTAAATGTCTAATCTGCATTTAGGAAACTTCCTTGAAGCTTTTTAAAGAAGATATTATCTACCTAACATGTTTTTACATACTTCTATTTATTTCTATTTATATCTATTTATCTAAATGATTTAGTTATCTATTATAATATGTATAAATTAGTATAGACTTAAAAAATTGACCACAAAATACGTTATATTTTATCTTTGTCATTAAATTTTTTAAAAAATTAAATTAAATTTAAA
This sequence comes from Physcomitrellopsis africana, assembly GCA_036785485.1. Taxonomy (NCBI): domain Eukaryota; kingdom Viridiplantae; phylum Streptophyta; class Bryopsida; order Funariales; family Funariaceae; genus Physcomitrellopsis; species Physcomitrellopsis africana. The sequence continues at coordinate 89,629 of JAWRVF010001144.1, forward strand.
TTTAAATCAAAATAGATGTATAAATAGATGATTTTATTTGAGATTAGATGTAAATACACTTTTAAGATATACATGTTTTATTTTCTTTTTAATATTTAATAATATTTCTTCTAAATTTTAGATTATTTATTTACTTTGTATTTATTAAATATTATTATCTATTATAAGAATATAAAAGAATCTAAAAAATCTTTTTATTTTGTATTGCAATAATTTTATTAACATTGTTAGAATCTTTTTTTAAAGCTTAGAATAGATTTTATCATTTTATCTTTTTTATCTTTTTTTAATTCTTGCTATTAAAATCTTTATGGTCAAAATTTGACTAATATTTAATATTAAGATGGAGCCAAATTATTCAACCAAGTTCTTGTTTAATAATTCTTAAATCTTTGCACTAAATTAAGATATATATATATTTTTTTTTTTCTTGTTTCCAAGAAACTTTATCTTTTAACTTATCTAATAGAGTAGATTGGCTTTGAATACTTGTACATTGGTTTGTACTAAGACAAGCACAACCAAAATTTCTTTTGCTTCTTAGATTTGATACAACTTTTTTGTAGTGTATTGTTAATGTTATGCACCTACAAAATAAAATCTTGTAGATAACATTTTTATTTTATTTTATTTTATTTTATTTTTTGCCAAAATTATTATTTCTCCTTATTTCAATTAGTCTCTTGTTGCTTCTAGTTGTATTCCAATAACCTTACTTGTTCTTTTTTGCTCAACCAAATTTTCTCTTAAGGATAATTTTTGTTTTAAAAAAAATTAAATTAAAAAAAATTAAATTTTCTCTATTCATTAACATTTTTGCATTTTTTCAAACAAACATCTATTATAAGATATTAATTTTTTTATTACTTCAAGAATTTTTATTTAATTTTATTTTATTAAATTAAGAATATTTATATTTTATTTTTAAATATTATATATATATATATATATATATATATTATTTTTTAATGTTTTTACACAAACATCTGATTATGTAGTTTTTAATATTTTGGTTATTAAATTTTTTATGTACAAAAAATATTAGAATTTTAGATAATATATATATATATATATATATATATGTGTGTGTGTGTGTGTGTGTGTGTGTCTGTGTGTGTGGTTTTTTTAAATGTATTTTTTGTGTATAAATGTATGCATATATCTATATAAATAAATAAATAAATAAATAAATTCATATATTTATAAATAATTGATTTTTTTAACATACCAAATTAATAGTTTGTCACTAATCAAATTTTAATTTATTTTCTTAAACATAATATTTTGAATAAAAATTATATAATTTGATGCTAAATTTTCAACAGGTCTTGTTAAATTTCAGTTAATATGAATTGTGCTTTTAGAAGGTTGTTTCTGATACATTTCTATTTAATGTTCTTAGAATGCACATAATCATTTCAAAATTATATTGGGCTATTTCACAACCATTTGCTCATCCAAATCAAACCCGCTACCAGGTCAAGTACATAGGTTAGTATTTTATGTTGGTTTTTATATTCATCAATTTGTTATTAAAAATTAAAGAATCCATCGTTATAGTTTTAAAGTTGTCATTATTTTTTATTAAAACACTCAAGAGTAATATAGCATGTAAAATTTAAAAGAATTTCATATTAATTATAATAAAAATCTTTAAGTTTTTGAATGGACTGTTTGTTATATAGTAATCAATAACAAGAATTTAACATTTTATATTTACTGTATTGACAAAAATATATTATGAAAATATTAAAAGCATGCATGTAATTAACTAGTATTCTATATATATATATATCAAATGATCTTATTGAATAATTTATTTTGTGTGTTATCCTAAAGCAATTATAAGATATTTTTATTAATTCATGTATAAATATTAATTTTTTCTTCCAAATGAAAGTAATAGTGTACATAAAAAATCATCAATAAACATATCTATCATATCACAATAATTTTCTTACATTTGATAAATTATTTAATGATTTAGCTTTTTAATTTATATTTCAATAGAACAATATATCTATTTCATTTGTTACACGAATAGGTTATCACAATGTATTACATATATAAATAGAATAACATTGATTGTATTTTTATTCATAAATTTTTTGAATTTAAAATTAAATTGTGTAGTTTTGCTGCATCATTGCAAACCAGAATCTAGTTTTTTCGAATGAACACAACATTCACTTGCTTTTCCTTCAAAATTCTTACTACTCACACAAAATTTGAAACTCCAAGATTATCAAACATTATCCAAAAGTGCTATGTCGATGACGGGGGCTGCAGCCTCCTCAGATCGCTCAAACATTGGTTAAAATACGAGATCAACGGAACGGATGACAGATAACATGGTGGAAAGATCTCCCCGGGTAACATCAGGTTATCATCACCAAGAGAAGGGTATACTGGAGCACGGGCACGGGCACGGGCACGCCCGGGGGCAGGGGATCTGGAGCACACGGTGAGGTGGAGAAATCCAACCGCATGCATGACCCGGAACTCGCAGCGAGCGAGAAGGCAACTCCACACTGCAAGCATCGCTGCGAAGGTTGCCTCGATCTCTCTTCCGGAGCTGCAATCCTCGGTCGTCTGCCCTCTTCGCAACCTCCTTTGAGCTTCTCTGCGTGGAATCGTAAAATTTTGGGGTTTAAGCCAGTGGCCGATTCGCATACAAGAGAAATAGAGAGAAAGAAGCGCAGTACTCAACTGTTAGGGTTGGAGTTGGGGCGTTCCTCAGAAGGGGCACATGGAGGAGGAGCACGAGGTTTACGGGGGTGACATACCCGAAGAAGTGGAGGGAGACATAGAGGGCGACTTGGATGGGGAGCCCGATGACCTCCTTCTCAAAGGGGATGATACCGCCACTGACGAAGCTGCTTCTAAGGTAAAATTGGATTAATTGTGGTAAGGGTGCGGTAATGTGGCCTGAGAAGAGGGTCTTGTGAGGATTGGAAATGTGCTCGCCAGTGTATTCTCTGATATGTGAGGGTGATCACGTTGATGCTCTGTTTGCATGCGTGGTCGTAGATCTTGGTGGTTTTTGCGTGTTATATGGAGAATTTGCAAAAGTTGGGTGATGTTGTAAGCTAGCTATTTTTTATATGAATTTAGGTTTTCGGGAGAATTGATTCGATCGACTCTGCGCCAGGTGTTATTGGGGAAGCTTTGTGATAAGGTTTATTAGAGTCCTTCTAGAGCTCAACCGTTGGCGTACTTCCTAGAAATTCATTTCTTTTTAATCAGTTTCGAATCTTTATAAACATAATCGATACTCGAGGCATTTGTGTCCACATCATTGTGGCAATCGTGGAGATCACATGAGCAGAATTCACTCGTACCTATATCTTAACCCCTCAATTTTGTGATCAATATTACGAGGGAAAAAGTAGCTTAGGCCTGTCCTTGGGGTTCTATTTGAATTTGGTGAGAACGACTATCAGTGGTTTTTGTAGGATTAAGTTTGGGTAAGGTTCGATTTAGGACCTCTAAAAAATAGACTCTGCTTAGCGGTTGTAAATTTTATTGTCGTCGTCTTGTCGTGTGATTTTTATCAGGAACTGGAGGAGATGAAGAAACGTTTGAAAGAGATGGAGGAGGAGGCTGCTGCATTACGTGACATGCAAGCCAAGGTCGAGAAAGAAATGGGTGCTGTCCAAGGTCTGAGTGTTCTTACCAGCTTTCACCTCTAACTTGTTGGAGAGTGAAATTGCATTGCATTTAAAGGGTATGAATAAGCTTTGTGTTCAGATAATCCGAATCTTGAATCGAGGTATTTACGTCCGATGTTTTAATGCACCATTGAGGTATCATCTGCAAATATGTAGTTATGTAAAAGGTGTTGTAGCAATGGTGAACGATAGCATGAGCGAGAACAGTGCAATTTCAGCATGCGCATCATGTAATTGGTAGATTGCAAGTATTTCCTAGGTGTTGTCTGAAATTACGATGAATTAACAGCACGGTAGGTTGATTTTGCAGATTCTGTAGGTAAAGATGGTTCTGCCACAAATCGAGAGGAGGCAGATGCTCGTTCAGTTTTTGTCGGCAACGTAATCACTTCATTTCTTTGCATCTATGCTACCCATGGTTTTTGTCCTTGTAGTAACAGGTTTTAAAGTATGACATCTCTAGGATTTTTGTTCGTACATTTTTTGTGTTCTGCATGTCGACCGATGCAATACTAGTTGGATATGTTGCAGGAGCTCCTGCATTTATGAGTTGTAGAATGGTTAACGATGATCATCGGTGTGACGTTGTCCTTATATTCCCTTTTCTTTTCAGGTTGATTATTCCTGCACTCCGGAAGAGGTGCAACAACACTTCCAGTCCTGTGGGACGGTGAACCGTGTCACAATTTTGACGGACAAATTTGGGCAGCCCAAAGGGTAGTTTCTCTGTACTGCTAGGAAATGTTTGATTTGAAGGATTGTGAGTGAAGGCACTACGCGATGAGGATGAGGATGATCTGAGAACTCGTTTTATTTGTCTGTGCGTCTGTGTCTCAGATGTTATAGCAGATATGGATTGTAGTGACTGCATTTAGAAATTCCTCAGTGGTACACAGAAATTGCACTTTGGCGAAGAGCTCTGGGCGTGAATTTTTCGTTTTCACTCTTACCAAGCTTAAACAATTTCTTTGCTTCTCTGACTCTTTGGTTTCACTGTGCAATCAGGTTTGCATATGTGGAGTTTTTGGAGGTTGAAGCAGTTCAAAATGCCATCCTTCTTAGTGAATCTGAGTTGCATAATCGTCCATTGAAGGTTCTATCTCATCCCATATGTGTTTGTTAGTTGTTATTATGTTATATGCTAGATTTTTCATGCGAGATGATTATGATATAAATGATGTAATTATGTTTATTAGAGAATGTTTCATGACTAAAGAGCAGAGTCTTCCCTCTGAATGTGTTAAATACACTGATTTATTTCATTGAGTTTCGGTTGTAATGCACTTTAGTTTTGTACTGGTGATCTAGTCCTAGTTGCACTACTTTTGTGAGTTTATATTAAAGGTTTAAATTTCGTTGCTTGATTGAAGCACTAGCCTCCGGAGGTCGTCGTGTATGAGTTCTATTTTGTGTTCAGGCTGTCTCCTTGTTAGCGATTCTTTCTGTGTAATACTTCTGCATGGATGCGCTTGGAGTTGAGTGTCTTGAACGCGTTGGCAGGTCACAGCAAAGAGGACAAACGTGCCAGGAATGAAGGCTTATCGAGGAAGACCATACGCTCCCTACTATGGGTACCGCCCCAGGAGGCCCTATCCGCCTCCCTATGGGTATGCTTCCTATAGTCCTGGGTGGGCATCCTCAATGGATACCATTCTGACTTGTGGTGTGCATATTTCATATCGAGTTCAAAGTTTGCGTGTTTTCCCTGCAATTATCATTTTTAATCTGATAGTTGGTTTCTTACAAATTAAGCATGTATTTGTGTTTGTCAGAACATTAGTTTGCGCTGCAGAATCTTATTTGTAATTGTATTTATAATTTGGTAGTCGTAGATTTTAGTTAATATCAATCTGCAGAGGAGCTTCGCAAAGCGCTTACGTAGTGTAATGGTAAATTGGGCTAGAGGAAGACCTGTGTCTTGCATGTCACTAACTAGTGGATGTAATGTGCAGGAAAGTGCCCAGGTTCAGGAGGCCAATGCGTTACAGACCTTATTATTAGGCAATTCTGCTGTTGGACTTTTTAGTTCTGGCTGTAATGTTGTCCTTCTACATGAAGGTCCATGGATTAGGAGAGGGCTTGTGTCTAGTGGCCTTTGATGGCCTGATTGAGTAGTTGTTCTACCAGCGTTGAGGGTGTTTTGACCATTGTTGTGGAATTATCCTCGCTTCTCTGGAAGGAATTGGCGACTCGAGCAAAAGTAGGTGTATTCTCGTCCATATCGTTTGTGAAAAGTTTTTCCAAATCTTGAGGGCCTAGGCTTGCCCGACGTAAAGCATCCTGACTTTTACGCACAACTTTTATGCAAATCTGGAGAACTTTTGATGATGTTGGATTATGAGCTATCTTTCTACATTTCCCCTCTAATTGGATTGTCCAAGATAATTCATCTGGAAACCCAGGTGGATTGCTTTATGTTTAATCATATCAATCGATTTGGTTGTAATAAGTTGGTGTCCGAACCAGGCTGTGCATTTATCCTTGAAAGTGAGTTGAAGTTTGTGCATACAGACGCAAACTCTTGCTGATATCTGACATTTTACATATCACAATTTCAAATTAATTGGAAATACAAATTGTGAGATTTAAGGTATCAAACATTAACTAGGGTTTAGTTCGTCATATATCATTTCAATACGAAAGTTTGTTCATCAATAATATATCAGATCATACGAAGTGTATGGGTTTCACTGCCAATTACAGATTGGATTATTAGAAGGATTGAGTAAATTTGGTCGAATTTAAAGTTTTGTGACTTGTAAAAAGCTGTTAAAAGGAATGTGAGTTGTAATAAATAAGAATTTTTTGTATTTTTAAATTAATATTTCATAAAAATGGTCTTTAACCTAACCATATAATATTAACATACTTAAAATGATTTAAAGTTTTAACTCCTAATTTTTACATAAAATGGGTTAGAATATTTATTAAGAATCTATTTAATTTAAAATTTAAATTTAAAATTTTGATCAAAATAACTATTATATAATTAGTATATATATATATATATATATATATATATCTATATAGGACTAAATCTCAACACAAAGTTTATATATTTATATATAATTTATTATCATTTATAGAATATATATAATGTAGAATTAAAACTATACCATATAAAATCTTATTAAAAATAAAAATTTACTTTTAATTTAAAAATCATCAAATAAACTATAAAGCATAAAATATATTAGATTTGACTACAAATTGATTAAGTTATAAATAAAAAATTATTATTATTAATTAATATTTCTAAGAGCACAATAGCAAACAAACCATTGTGTCTAGGGTTTTTGACTCTTCTTCAACTTATATTTGACTAACCTCCAATTCATTCTCACCAACCTTACCACAACAAATTTGCAACATTTGGTAGTAATTATAGAAGAATTTTCTATTGAAAGTGATCTTGACTTAAACTAGTGTTAAAGGGATTTTGTTTGTTTTAGGATCAATTTAGAAATACTCAATTTTTAGCTTTTTCTTTGCATTATGGGGGCAACACACATCTACACAAACATGACTAAAGGAGAACTTAGTTATCTTCTTTACGTGCCACCTAATTGAATGCAAGCAAGGAACACTAGCACAATGAATTAGACTCAAGACCACTCACATTTTAACAAGGGCATAGAGGATTGTGCAATAAGATATGTGGACTTTGCTACACAAGGTTTGAAGTAGGATAATTTCATCCTTGGTTCTCTAAAAGAGGTATTCCTCCCATGCTTCTTTCACAACTTTGGTGGTTTACTACTTTGCAACTAAAATCATATGATAGAGGTGGATATGAAGGTGGTAAAACAGGAAATAGAGTATCTTGGCAAATTTGAGGTTATCATAGATTTTGTGGATGCTAGGCCTCCAAACACAATTTTAAAAAGTCAAATCTAGATCAAGCTCTTTTCATTCCAAATCAACTCAACATGTATCCTTTGTGCTACTATAAAAGTCTTTTTTATAATTATCAATGATTTTTTAAAAGATTCTTATTTTGGAATTCATTCTAATCTCCATCTAATACAAGAAATACATTGTGTGTGTTGATATGAGCTTTTCACCCATTCCATCAATTTGATTACAAAATTATACATCATCTCCTACAATAATAAAAGATCAAATTATTCAAAATCAATTCTACAATTTAGAAATTAAATTATTTTTTTAAACCAATGTGGAATATTTTTATTTTCTTAGAGCATAATCTTAGTAGCATTTAGCAAGGGAATTAAGACAAATTTTATAGGGCAAGGTAGAATGCTTTATTTTGGAGGCTATATCTAAATAAAAATGACCTCAAAACTATTTATAGCTAATACTATACGGACCTTTAAATCTTGGACTTTTAATAAAATTTTAGCATTAATAAGATAATTTATTAAATAGAAAAAATAAGAAAAAATAAGAAAAAATAAAAATCATTTACTTAGATCTAAAATTAAGTAGAAAATTTAGAAAAATATTTATTCAAATAAATTCTTTTAAGTTGTGAAAATTAAGAGATTTATATTTAAAATTTCTAAATTAATAGATAAAAATACTTATAATATTTTATACAGTCTTCAAATAGTATAAATAATATATTATATATTTTTTATTTTTTTATTTTTTTCTAATCTATAATTTTACCTAGAGACTCATCAAAACATAGATAACATATTTATGATATTTAGATTAATGTATCTAAATAAAATAAACATATATATTAACTCCTTCTTAGATAAACCACCATTATTTAAAAAATATTAGAGAGTTTTCAAAGATTCATCAACAAATATGGCTCAATCTTCAAACATCATAAGGATTGAATTTTTAAAAACTTTAATCAAGTATAAAAAATATTATAAGTTTATTAGTTGATGGTTCTTTTACTCTCACGTCCTTTCAAAAAGTTTATAATATAAACAAGGTATTACATCTGACTTCCAAATGCCTCATCTATATCTTAAAAAAATGACTAATACTTTGTAGTTGATTTTAGATGTGGTTTGTGTATTTAAATAAGAATAATTTAAAAAAAAAAAAAATTAAATAGAAATAAATTTATAATGAATGGAAATATAAGATATATTAAAAAAACATAAGTTCTTTGTATAAACCAACAACTTTGTGGTATTGTGCTTCTTTTTTGTACTAAAGCTATTTCTTGAGCTAAGACTCCCTATTTAAATTCAAACTAATTTTTTTGCCTTTTTAAAAAATGACTTTTTAAAATTTATTATTTTTTAAAATTAAATATCTTTATTAAGTGTTAATTAAATATATCCATTGTAATTGAGTGCATTATTTTGTTGTAATATGGCTATTGGAAAAAAAAGCAAAAGAAGACCTATATTATAGTAGAGCTTAAATGAAGACTTAGTAAGAAAAATCCTTTTAAAAATCATAGATAAAAGATAGGAAGAAGTAAAAAAATAGTATTTATATTATTTTTTTATTTTATTTTATTAAAAAGACTTTTATTTATAAATAAGATAAAATAAGAATTATTAAAATTTAAGTAAAATTGGATATTGATAATTAATAGTTTGTACATATTTCAATCAAAAGTTGTAGTAGTCTTATATAATAAACTAACTTAGAAAGCCGCAATCATGAGATGGTAGGCCAGATATAATATGAATTCTATTATTAATCACCTTCAATAATTTTTGGTGTTGAATCTTATGGCCATCTTTTTTTTAAAATCTAACTCTACATACAAATTGGCATCCAATTGGCATAGAATGATAACATAGCTATTATACAATATAATAGCCTCAGTATATCATCCATGTTTGTTGCTAAAAACAACATTACTAGAAGACCATTGATAATGAAGGCAAATCTAATTTTTTATAGATAATGAAGTTAGAGATGGCATCAAACATGCCATGTGCCAATCACATTGACATTGATTACACCATAATGTGGTGGCTACCTTTTTCTTCTCACCACAAACAAAATAAAGAAGGCCTTGTGGTACAACGGCTAACTTTGATTAAATAGTCCCCTCAATAGGAAGATGGTAGGAAATAAAATTTTTGGAATGTTTTCAATATTCTTATTTGTCCTTGGCTTCAAGTAACAAAATACCACTAGACAATACATCCTTCATCCAAAAAATTGTGTGGCCTACTTTGACATCAAGTATTGTAGGTGTCTCACATTATAAATAGATATAATTTTTTAAAAAAAAACTTTTCAATTGCGGCCAGTAGGCTCCACTATAAATACAAGCATATTACAAAGTATCATGATGTTGTGCAATAGATAAATTCTCTATAGCCATGGACATTACATGCTTGAAGAATTTTGCCCGCTCATGCAAACACTATGCCTAAACATTTAGATCATCTAGATCCACCACTAGAGCCAATTTTTCATATATTGAACTTGATAAGATAGTTTTTTTTTTTTTTTAATATTGATAGGAACTATAAGATGCCAAAGATGCTTGTCTATCAAATCGATAGTCTATAGCAATCCATAGTAGTGTCAAATTTCAATCATGGTGGTAGCCATGAAATAAATTATACTCCCGCAGTCCACATTCAACTGTCTGAACCATCCTCTCAACGAAACCATCAATCTCAAGGTGATTTCTAGAGGTAGTATGTTGATCTATTAAGGCCTTAGTATATAAGTTATCAAATGCACCAAGAAACTTATGTTTTGATTAGTTAATACGTCTATAGGTCCTCCAAATTAAGCCAATATATAATTAAAAAAATATCATAGTAGCCAATTTTGAAGACTTTTGTGGTAGAGCCACAAGTTCAATCTATTTAGTAAAATACTCTATCATCACCAACATACACTTAGCACCACGTGGAATAATGACAAGTGGTCCAATAAAATCCAAAGACCAATAATAATCCAATTCTATGATTCATAGGGATCTTAATTGGAGAGATAAGTGGTTGACCCGATCACAAATCTCACACCACTCAATGTAAGTGGAAACTTCTTGATACATACCATTCTATTAATATTGATTACATAACATACAATGTGTCTTGTATATTCTAAAATAACCAAGCACCTCATATACTTACTATACTAAAGAAGCTCTTTGATCTAGCCTTGGCACTATGCATCCAATATTATCTAGCTACATATAAAATAGTAATTTGTTATTTCAATGAAATCATGCTACTCAATGACTAATCCTATCTTGTTCCATAGTTGACATGGATAAAAAAAATGTTTCTTGTCAAAATTTATGTAATATTAAAAGATCCTCTTATACATCTTTAATAATTTAGACCTTGTTGATTTCTTCATTTGAGCCTAGATCAAGTATCATAGAAGTAAAACTTAACATCAAAGTAAGATAAGCAACTGTATGCCATGTTAAAATTACATCTCTATCACAATCTCTATACCATCTAACTCTAGTAAGGTCTTCCTTAGATGTACTCGGATTGTAAGAAAGTGTCACGGACATATACATAGTTACTTATATGATCAGATAGAACTAGATAAAAGAAGGTAAAAGCAGGTTAATTCCATAATATCTTTAGAAAAACTTCCTAGAAACTTCATAGACGCTGCTTTGACTTTATAAGTGTCCATAGTAGACTTTTGGATTAGAAACTTGGTCAATAAGTTAGCCACATGTCGCACATGTTGGTAGCTTGAAGACCAAGTTAAATACGTGGCGAACATATAGGAAACTTGCCCTGCAAGTTCGACACGTGTCTTGCAACTTGGACACGTGTCTTGTAAATTGGACATGTGTTGGAGGTCCTATAGAACGTCGCCACTTAGCTCTTAGGTAGATAGTATAAATAGAGACAAGAGTGAAGCCTTCTTCACTCTTGTCAACTCCTTTCTTGTTTCCAGTCTAGTTCAAGGGTCTCTAGTTTTTCTTGTCTTTTTGGCATTAGCCATTCCAGTTTCTTTTTAATATATATACTTCTTTATATTTATTTCTTTGAGAGAGGTCTCACTTGTTTATTTGACTTCATCAAGTTATTGTCCTTGACAGATTGACAAGAGTACACATACAATATCAGAGCTTTGTCTTTTCTTGATTAGAGTGGATTACCCCTTTCTCTTGATAAGACATAAGCATATTAGAAGTTGTGGAGTACCCACTTCTAAACTGATATTGTTTCTAGAATTTTTTTTCTTTTGAGTGTGTATTCCGTATTTCTTGAAGTAAGAGTAGACATCTTCTTTTCTGTTATATTATCATGGCAGAGCTTGCGGAAATGAAGAGTGCAATGGCACAAATGCAAGAGCAAATGAGAGAACTAATGCTTGCAATGCATCAACTCAGTTTACCACCACAAGGAGCATCAAGATTAGCACGAAGTGAAGATGTAGAGATAGTTGGAGCTACGTCAATATCTACACCAAACCATGCTACCTCACCGATGATGGAGCACCGTTCAAACGTTAGAGAACTAAAAATCAGTTTGCCTGAGAAGTTTGATGGCACAAGATCTAAGTTTTGAGGATTCATCAATCAGGTACAACTGGTGCTCGAACTTCAACCTCAGAGTTATCCTACGCAAGGATCTCAAGTTAGGTTTATTGGAACGTTACTTTCGGGTCCTGTCTTATCGTGGTTTTCATCTTTTCTTGAACGACGTGATCCAATATTAGATAATTTGGAGGCATTTTTTGCGGAATTTCGATCGATGTATGGAGAACATGATGCAATTCGTGTTGCAACCAACAAGATTTGCATCCTACGACAAGGCAATCGATCAGTGTCATTATACGCTTCACAATTTTGACAACTAGCGACCGGCATCAAGTGGGACGATGCTGCACTCATCAGTCAATTTTTCTACGGATTACAATATGAGGTAAAAAAGTTAATGCTCAATTTACCCGATCCTCAGACATTGAGTCAAGCAATTGATTTTGCTGTGAAGTGTGACAATCGACTTTTTGAGTTTCGATCCGAGAGTCGTACAAGGGAGCCTCAACGTTATTATTCAATGGCAACATCAACATCCTGACAAAACGTACATTCGAAAGTAGAAGATATGCAAATTGATGCGGTACGTTTTAAACCTCTTATTGAACAAGAAAAGATTCGTCGTCGTCAAGAAGGATTATGTTTATATTGTGGAGAACCTAAGCACACTGCTCAACATTGTCCAAAGAAACGTCGCAACTACAAAATGAGGAGTACAACTGTCAAAGAAGACAACATGTCGGAAAACGAATTTGTCCAGCTACAATAGGGACCGTGCAGCTGGAACCCTGTACAATTCCCAATAAAGGTCCTATTCTCTCCTTAGAACCCTCTCCTTGTTTTATGATAGATGCATATTTAGGACCAAAAAATTATAGAGCCTCTGCCTTATTAGATTCAAGAGCCTCAATATGTTTTCTAGATGAACAATTTGTTAGGAATCGTAAAATACTTTTAGTACAGAAACCTAAACCCGTACATGTAGAAGTCATAGATGGTCGCCTATTGTCCTCAAGAGATGTCACTCATGAAACCCGTCCTATAAAAGTAACAATAGATGGTCATAATAGCTATGCAATCTTTAACATAATTAAATCTCCATCTAATCCAGTTATTCTAGGTTTGTCATGGCTAGAAAAATATAACCCTCAAATAAATTGGAATTCTCGTAGACTTGACTTTTTCCAAGATATTATTAAACATCTTACCGATCCAGTAAAAAGCTACAAGCTTGGTACAGTAAAATCTGTACTAATAGGTGCAAAAGCTTTTATACACGCAGCAAAAGAAGGACCAACTTTTGCTATTTACGCAACACCCATTTCTGATAGTGGAAAGGCTTCAAGAGGCATTCCAAGCCAATACCGAGACTATCAAGATGTTTTTGAGAAGAAGAATGCTGATATTCTTCCAGAGCATCGCCCATATGATTATTCGATTGATCTCAAAGAGGGATCTCAGCCTCCTTTTGGACCAATCTATAATTTATCACAAAATGAGTTGGCTGAACTCAAGGAGTATATTGAAGAGAATCTGGCCAAGAACTTCATACGTCATTCCAAATCTCCTGCACGAGCTCCAATTCTATTTGTGAAGAAAAAAGATGGATCATTACGAATGTGTGTGGATTTTCGGGGACTTAACAAGATCACTATCAAGAACAAGTATCCACTACCTTTAATCTCTGGACTTCTTGATCAACTGAATCAAGCTAAGATCTATACAAAAATAGATCTACAAGGAGCATACAACTTGGTTCGCATTAAAAAAGGAGATGAATGGAAAACTACATTTTGAACAAGGTATGGACATTTCGAATATAATATTATGCCTTTTGCACTTACAAATGCACCAGCTGCTTTCTAACATCTCATGAATGATGTTTTTCATGAATTCTTAGATGATTTTGTTGTCTGCTACCTAGACGACATTTTAATCTACTCTAAGAACATAGAAGAGCACAAAACACATGTTCATCATGTCTTACAAAAATTCAGAGAAACAAGATTGTATGCCAAGATGGAAAAGTGTGTATTTCACACTACTCAAGTTGACTTCTTAGGATATATCATCTCGAATGATGGCCTCATGATGGATCCTAAGAAAGTCCAAACAATCATGGATTGGAAGATTCCAAAAATAATAAGGGATGTACAATATTTTTTAAGATTTGCCAATTACTATCGAATCTTCATCAAGAACTTCTCTCAAGTTGCAGCCCCACTTACACGTTTGACTTGTAAGGACAAGCTCGAGTGGAGTAAAGAAGCAGAAGCATCATTTGAAGCTTTGAAGATAGCTTTTACTTCTGCACCAATCTTGTATCGCATTGATTTTTTCAAGGCATTCTTTATGGAAACAGTCGCATCTGA